>VZUI01028193.1:0-39829 GCA_013401135.1 Cettia cetti
AGGAGAAGGAGAAGGAGAAGGAGAAGGAGAAGGAGAAGGAGAAGGAGAAGGAGAAGGAGAAGGAGAAGGAGAAGGAGAAGAGGAGAAGGAGAGGAGGAGGAGGAAGAAAAGGAAAACAAAAAGGAAAAGGAAAAGGAAAAGAGGAAAAGGAAAAGGAACTCTTATTAAGATCAGAAGTACCAGCCCTTCTATTCTGTCTGGGGAACTGCCCTCTGGAAGATGGAGCAGCTGTTTTCCTGGAAGAAATCCCCTTTGGAATTGCTTTTCTTTGCAGCTCTCATACCCGTGACCCACCCCACTTGCTCAGGTGCTCTCCGTGGTTCCAGAGGTGAACCCAGAGCGTGGATCCTGGTACAGACCCACTGCAGCTCCTCGAGCAGAGCAACGCTTACTGCTGACAGTAAACCACTCTCCGTGCAGGTGGGGAACAGGACACACCCCGTGGGAAGTGCTGGAACTCCCATGCCAGTGTCTCTAAAGCCAGGAGAGGACTGAGGGAGGAAAGGAGCCTCTCTCCGCATTGCTGGGGCTGGCCAGCACTGTCCCTCTGGCTCTCTCCATGTCATTACTCCAGGGAGCTGGCACACAGTGACAGTATGCTCCCAGCAGGGTTTGCCACATGGATCACCTGCACGTGACTGTAGCCCTGTCTTTGGATCACTGCCCCTTGTCCAGGTCATCCTGGATCACCCTCAGCACAGCCAATTCCCTCTTTCCATGGTGGTCCCCTCACCTGGGTGGCACACAGCATCCTCTTTAAAGGGGTGCCTTCCTTCACACCTGACAGAAGGCACCTCCAGAGGCTGTGGCACGAGCTCCTTTTCCAACCATTTTGTCATTGCCCCATTCCCTAGAAAGTGATCCCAGCTGCTTGGTTCCCTACCTTGTAACTGCAGGCTGCTGGCCCTGTTGTCCCACATGGATTATGGGTGAGATATTTTTGCCTGTCTCACAGTCCACTGAAGGATGAGGATCAGGTGTACAGAATCAGGAAGCACAGCAACAGGAATATGCTGGTTTGGTGTATCCAAAATTCCCAAGAGCCATTATAACTAGCTTGGAGGAGAAGGGAAAGGGGAAGCAGTGGAAGGAAGTGTCCTCCCTTGACTGCCCCATGGATTGGCTCCAAGGAGAAAAGGTAAAGAGAGAAACTATTAATAATTTCCAAGAGAAATTTCCTGAACCGCAGAGCTGATGGTAATGCTGAGTACAAATACCAGATTAGTGTCACAACCTATAATTTTATCATCTCATGAGCCAGTGTTACACAGTACAGAAAAATAATAACCTTAATCCAGCCCCCAGAGATGCCAAACAGCACAACTGGGAACATTACAGGAGGTGAGGTGCTACAAACCACAACTCTGGGAATGAGCACAGCAAGTCTGAGATCAAATAAATAAAGATTGTGACCAGCAACTATTAAAACAATATCATGAATTATTATAAAAATGTGGTTTTTTTCTAAGAGGCTGTGGTTAGATTTATCATTATCTCAAGGCTTCATGCCCCATATTGGATGTTGTGGTTTACCTGGCAGGCAGCTAAACATTACAGCCTATCACTCATTCTCACTTCAGTGGGATCAGGGAGAGAAGCTGAAAACAAACCCAAACTTGTGGGCTGAGAAAACGATGGTTAGAAAGAAAATGAAGGGGCAGTGATGATAATGAAATAAGAAAACACAAAGTGCTGCACAATGCACTCCCTCACTGCCCACTGGTTGATGCCCAGCTGAGGTGCAGCTGCAACTCCCTCCCTTTTACTGTTTAGCATTGTGCCATCCAGTATGGAATAACCCTCCAGCAGCTTGGATCAGCTGTCCTGGCTCAGGCCCCTCCCAGCTAACAAGAAAACTTTTCACTGAGCCTGTTAATAAATAATTGCATATTTTAGATAGCCTAATTCATGGCATTCCCAGGTTGGAAAGGACAACACCTTCAGACACAGGGTGGGATTGTTGAGGTGTCTGTGCAGGGACAGGAGTTAGACTTGATGATCCTGGTGGGTCCCTTAAAACTCAGGATACTCCCTGTTCCTGTGATAATTAATTTAAACCTCTGCACATTTTTCAGTTCCCAACAAGTCTCTGTTACAATTTACACAGCCTCCATTATTCTTTCTTTACCCTTATCAGGCTTCTAAACCAGGAAAGCAAGAGTGTGAAGTTTTCTTGCCTTGAGTTACTCATAAATCATAGGACATTAATTATAAAGGGAAGGAAAAAAAAAAAAAAAAAAAAAAAAAGGGGTGGGGGGGAAATTATACCAGCCATGCATCAGCAAAAATCCTAGAGAAACCTTGAGGAATGGAAGGCAAACAGAAGAGTCAGGATGCAATGATGGGACACAGGGAAATGAACAGAAAAATACAGTGAGTGAAAGTTGTCTAATGATAAATAAAAAGAAACAATGAGCATATTCAATTCAAGGTCCATTACTTTTGCCTGGTGGGTGTTACAACCCCACTTACAGTCAATGAAATGACTCCTGGTGACTTGGAAGTATTTTCAATCAGGCCCAAAGCACAATGCCTGTAACACTTGTTAATCTAGATGTGCATGATTTAATAAAGTTGAAAGGTTCTCTTTTAAGCAAGAAACCTAAAAGTTCTGAATGCATTTTCATATATTTCAGCATGTTTCTAACCCAAAACATAGAGCAGCAGCTCTGCAAAACAATGCCCTGAGGCAGATTGAATTCTAGCACACAAAATTCACCAGCCCCTGTAGATCACTTGTGCATAGGAATTACAGACACTGCTCAGAATGTAATTTCCTTCAAATTCTCACTGGAAAATAAATTACTTCTGATTGGACAAAAGATCTTGCTAAAACAGTCTCTTGCAAAAATGGAACTCCCATGGCTAGGCAGCTCTGAATGAGTTCTGCTTGAAAATAGGGTAAGTTTTTTAGCATTCTGTTATTCAATGATTTTTTAATTTTTTTTTTTTTTTTTTTTTTTTTTTTACATTATGGGATAATATAGTATCTGTGCATACTGAGACTTAATGGCAAAGTATGATATAATGTGTCAATATATATATTTTTTCAAATAGCAAAAAATTGCTCCTGCACTGACAAGAGCATCTTTTTGTATCTATGTTCATCTGAAATACACAATATATTCCATACGTCAGAGTCTGAACCATTCATTCCAGCACTGTCACTGTATTATTCTGATACATCATTTTTACTATCTTGCTACTTTGCTGAACAATCATGATGGAAGATAAAATGTATATGCAAGTTCACAATACTTTTCTAAACATTTTTCTAAAGCTGTTGCTTATATCAGTTGAAAATGAAATGCCACTTGTTAAAATAATATTTTCCTCCAATGACAGGTTTTAGCAATTTGATGGTGCACAAAAAATTACATCTTTCAGTTCTGCAGGAATATCTTCTCATAGCACTCATATATTTTTTCATCAGATTCTTTTTAGGAGAGGAGAGAGATTTCTAGCAAATACACATTTGCTTTCAAAGGCATGGGGACTTTTAACATGAATTTCTTATTTCTGTAGTAAACAGAGAATTTCTGTTCACGTGGAACCATGGAGGCTCCTGATTAGAACTGATAACCACCAACTTTCAGGGAAGTCACAACCTGTGTTAATTTGATGTTTAGTTTGACCAAGTCTGACAATGTGTTTTAGATGGAAATAATTCAGGACAAATTTGGACCATTCAAACAGGGATTGACACACTTGTAGTGGGGTTAACTAACCCTACTCCAATAACTGAATGGCTTTTAGTAGGGCAGTACTGGAGACTGACAACTTATGCTTTATTTTTTCATCTGAACTGTTAATAAACACATTTAATATGCACATTTATGCAGAGAATTGACAGGGAAAAAATACCTTATGATTACTGATGCTTTTTTTTGAGAAGATCAAGCAACTTGTATGAAGAGAATTCATCACCATTTTCTTCACAGAGAGGAATGGAGTATCAGTAAGGGTTTACCTTTGTGCTGGTAATGTTCCTGCAAACTCGTGCTGATTCACAAAGGCCTGCTCTAGTTGAGTGGGTCATAAACTTAAATTGAGGTTTATTCAGCCAGAACAATGCTCAGGACTAATCTAAACTGTAGCTTTGCCTCACATCTTCAGAAGAATTGGCAAAGTTTTTATTCAATATTTTTATGCTCCAACAGGAAGGGAACCACCAGGATGATGGAGTCCAACCCCAGTCCCTGCACTAACACCCCAACAATCCCACCCTGTGCATCCCTGAGAGCATTTTCCAGATGCTCCTGGAGCTCTGGCAGCCCTGGGACCACTCCAGCCTCCTCCTTCCCACTGCCCACCCACCTCTTCCTTGCTCAGGGACTCAGCTAATCATGCACAAAATCAAGAATTCCTAAAGAAATCCTCCTAGGAATACTGAAACAAGCAATGGGACTGAGACAAAAAAGAAGTGCTAGCCTGCACTGGGTGCAAATCATTTCCAGATCTTGCAGTGTGAGAAAAAGGCACATTTTTAGTCACAAGTTAAGGAAACCTGTCTCGACTAACTGCCATCAATAAATTTATTACACCTGCAGAGCACCTTTGTTTTGGCTTTTGTGAGGCCTTTTAAATGTTCCTCTAACAATACTTTGGTGATCAAACACTGAAGGTGCAGGCACAGTTTTTCTCCAGGCATGTCAAGGTTCCCTTTTGTGGTTGGGAGCCATTTCTCATGAACAATTTTTAATTAGAGAAAATTCAATAATTAATTTAGTGAGAGCTACCTGGATTATTTCAAAGTCTTTAGAGGGGCTACGAGATCATTAATTCTCTGTAACTTTCTCCTGCATATTTACTCTGGAAGGAAAACAATGGTCCCTGTAACAAACTTCAAAGAGAAAGGAAATTATCCACTTTCCTGTCTATTGTGAAGAAAGTAGAAACATGTGGCTTAAACCATAATCTTTTTGTGATAAAACTTGATACTAAAGCTGAGTTTGGTGAGTTAATGTAAGAGTTTGGAAGCACTGGAATAAATTATACAGGAGGGCTCAGGCACTGAAGTTCTGTGAGAACAAAGCAGACTAACCAACCTCTGCCAGCAACTGCATTTGGAGAGCTGGTGCTGCCTTGCTGGAAGAAGATGGGACAAATGGTGTTCCAGCAGCCCCATTTTCTGTCACTCTGGATGTGCTGGGCTTTATGACCTTGTACAATGCACAAAAATGGACAAGCATAGAGATAAATCTTTAGAGACAACATACAACAAGCCAAAAAAGTATTGTTTATCTGTCCATGCATTTCATTAGAGTAGTGCCATGCCCTGTTGGCAATAGCAGACTCAGTAGGACAGTTAATGCATGTTTGTTGGCAGATTTTGGATAAGCTTTATCCCTCCCAGGAGGTCTAAATAATTCCGTTTTTGGCAGTGAGGGTACATTGCAGTGGGTTTGGTTTAACGTAGCATGATGTACTGTGTGTATTCAGAGATTTTGAATCACCAAATTATTCTTCAGCTTTCAAATCACCAAATCTTTCCCTTTTACCTGTGATTTAGTATCCTTGGTATTTAACTGTAAATATTTTTGTTCAATACTGCATTTAAATGTGCGTGATGGGATCTGATGGGTTTCTATTCTTGTAAAACAGAGACAACTTGGAAGCTTATTGCTTCTTGGAGGATTGAAGCACCCAAAATTTTAAGTATTGCACTGTCCTGGTCTTATCCTTCTTAATGTTTTCTTGTTTTTCATCCAACTCTGTTGAAACAGTTCATTTTCTTGTGTTTTAGGGCATCATTTTTGCTTTGGTTACTGTTAAAATTTATTAGCCCTCCCTCATGAGCAGTGATAATGTTGTTACTTGTGAGAGTTAGGATTTATAAGGAGTTCTGGAGGAAAAGTTTATTGCTTCTTAGGCTGCAAACTAGAGTGCAGCTACCTCATAACTGAGTTTTCTACAAGTGCTTTCTGGCCACATCCTGGCATCAATGGCAGCATCAGAAAAGTGGAGGAAAGCTGCCGGCCTGATGTGGATTCTGAGTGTGAAGCTGTTCTGGGGCTGAGCTGAATTCCAGCCTAGGCTGTACAAACACTGGGTGAGGAACATGCAGATCATTCCTTCTCCCCTTGCTGGATTCTGAGAGTTGATAACATGAACTGCATGTTATCAACTAACAATTGATTGATTTAATTTCAAATCTTCCCTGTCCTGCAGGTGCTCCCTTAATTATTCATGAGATACTTCCATCAGTTGGATGCAAAAAAAGATAGAAAATCTGTGTCCTGTGAAGACAGAGAGGGGCAGGTGCTGAGTGACTATCTAACACCCTAGGAAGTTCTAGATTTATTTTTAAGGCACTGTAATAAAACTGAAGGCTCTCTTTAATTGTTTTGGGGTTTTTTACTGACCATTAACATAGGCTCAGGGCTGTGTCTCACCCTGATTGATGATATTAACAAAAGTAAAATGTCTGCTACACATAGGGATGTTGCCAATCACAAAATACTTTTCTTAATGATTTGTCAAATTTTGCTAAGGTTGAATTAGATAAATATATTAGACTACCTTAGAAATGCACAAACTGCTCAGTCTGGGCCATAAGCAATGACAGACTTTTTTCTTTATTTCAAATACTATTCCTTATTGCTAATTAAAGTCTGAGCTTGCTCCTGACTCTATTCAGATTCCTGTTAGGATGAGTCTGAGCTCAAGCACTTCATGTACAGAATTCCTAAATGAATTCAGAGTGTTCATAAATGTCAGTGCCTTGAACAGAAGTTGACAGTAACTGCACAGAGCTTTAGAAAAACATCCACGATAGCTCAACAGATCTTAAAAAAAAAAAAAAGGCAAAGTAACTTCCTCATCCCAAACCAGCATTCATGAACTGTTTTTTGTATAAGTGTCTGTCTATTCACAAGCATGTCACCATTTTAAAAATACAGATGATTGCTTGCTTACTTCTAACAGAGACCCTGAGAGTGTCAGTTGGAAAATGTGATGGCCCATAGCTGTAGAAGTCCATGGTCTCAAAAGGAAACCTTGGGTTAGATTTGTTCCTTAATAAAGCTTCCTGTGCCCAGTAATCCTCTTAACAAATGACTGTGTCTTCTGTGAGAAGGTAGTTACCCCCCATCAACCGTTGGCATGCCAGGCTTTGGCATCTACTCCAAACAGCTTTAGAAGGGAAATTTATCTCAAGCAAGAATATCCTGCCTAGGTGCTATTTTTACAGTGGTGGATTCTGGTACCTTCTGAATGTTTGGGTTTTGGTTTGGTTGTTTTTTGTTTTTTTTTTTTTTTTTGTTTGTTTTGGGTTTTTTTTGTTTGTTTGTTTTTTGTTTTTTGTTGGTTTTTTTCAGATTATATAAAATAATTTCTCTGTTTTGTTTTGTTTTTAATATAAATATCTGAGAAAACTACCATTCTGTTTGTGATGGTTTTAGGCCCAGAGCAATGAGAGGCTGAGAGACTCTGAGGGATGCAGTAGCACTGAAATCACTTGTGACTTCTCCAGAAATACACAGGATCTCAAAAAATGAACTCCAAACACTTAAAGAAATGCACAGTGTTCTGACTTTAATGAACAGCCTTCATTATGAATCAATATGAAATTGCAGAGAAGTTCTTCCACTCCAGACCCATTTGCCTCCTTTGTGGTGACTTTACAATGGGCTGTATAGAATTTCTGAGCTCCAGCAGCTGCCAGGGCTGAATTGCACAGTGGCAGTGCCAGCATGCTGCAGCAGGCAGCACGTGGAGTGCTTTGCTGTGGCGAGGGGCTGTGCTGGAACAACGGGGCCACTTGTGACACTCAGCCACTCATCTGGGCTCCCACAGGGCTTTGTTACTCAACAATGAACGAAGTCATGAGGAGCCCTCCTGCTATTGGGCTTAACAGCAGAGCAGAGAGACTCAAATATGTTTAGTAGCACAGAATAAAAATAGTTAATGAGATACTTTCTTAGTTGTTGGCCAGTGAGAGCTCTGTATTGACAAAACCACAATCAAGCATCAGGCAAACAATTGCTGCGTGCCCGTGTTCACAATGGGAGAAATCACCAAGTAATAGCAGGGCTCTAAACAATGCTAGAAGAAAGCTCCCTCTCCATCCTCTAAATCCATTTTATAATCTCCTGGATCCTACAAAAGCAACTGCAGGACAGGGAGGCCAGATCTGGATGGTGCTTGGAGCAGCCTGCCCTGGTGGAAGGTGTCCCTGCTCATGGCAGGAGGTGGGACTGGATGGGCTTCAAGGTCCCTTCCAACCCGAGCCATTCCAGAATTCCATGATTTGATTATATCTTTGATTGCAGAGCTCACAGGGCCCAGCTTTTTGCAGACACCATCATGGACTTGGACATATCCAGAAGTTTTCAGCAGTTCTCCCTCTCTCCAATTGATTTGGGTGCTAGATGCCACTCCAAATGTTGCCGACCTTGAGAGCAGATCAGCTGGGGAGTTCCAACAAATCCACCAGTCCCCAGGGGCAGTGATTATTTTTAAGCTGAATTTGCAGCAAATCTTTGTGCTGCTGATGGTACCACAGTGAAGGCACAATGTTTTCCTTTTCTTTTCTGCCTGGTTGCAAAGGAGACTGAAGAGGGGCTCCTCTCTTAACTGCTCTTTCCCATCATCTAGGGTGGTGTTTCTCCTACCCAAATCCACCTGCAGCTGTGTAATCCAAATTAGAGAAGCAACATTTTTCTCATCCTATTTAAATAGCACCAAATGGGTCCATTACGTACCCCTCTGGACTTCCTGGAAATGAGGCAGACATTAATTCCGAAAGATTAATTGAAACATTACCTCTGGCACCACTACAGGTACTTCAGCTCTTTATTGATTCCAGTTTGGCATTGACACCCAGCTCCCATTTCAGGTGATGATGTAGAGCCTGGTGAGAGAATAAGAAAGATCTTGTTACTACAAGAACAAGGAGTTACTAAGGTGAATATACATGTGACAGATACACTCTCTTAAATCTCCTCACACAGGAGATCCGTCACCGTTGTTATCATTCACCGAGGCTAGTCAGAAAAAGTGGTTTGCAGCAGAAAAATCCATTTCATTGAAAGCTAAATATCTCATGGAGTTCTGTCTGCTTTGACAGCCTTTCTCACTGAAGGTTTTATGAGGTCCTTGTAATAGTACTGGTAAAAATAACTGGTGGTGGAGGAGATGGAATGAAAACCAAACCTCTCCCAGCAAAATCTAGGTTTCACAAAATTATGTGGGGGGGTTAAGACTTTTAGGGTTTAAAATCTTCTCCAAAGTAGAGTGAAAAAAGAATTGAAGACATCCCTAAATTTTATTTCTGTTCTCTGTTAACCATCTCTGTTACTCACACAGCTGTCAAATGGCGTCTTCCTTCACTCCTCTGCTAACAGTTCAGATGTGAAAATGAGAATTAGTACAGATGATTTAATCTCAGACATTTGAAAAATAAAAAAATAAAAAAAAAAAAAAGAAGAAGAGAGAAGGAAAAATAGGACATTTATCCAAAGGAAGAGAACAGCTGTGTGAGACTGAAGTACATGCTACATCTGAACTCAAGGCTAAGGCAGTCTAATTCCAGGTTTAAGAATAGAGTCAGGGAAATGGAAAAGCTCTAGAGGTGTTTGGAAGTTAATGATGCAGCACTGTAGTAAAGCCCAAATTAAATTCTCCGTTTTCTCAATAGAAGCACATTAAAACAAAAGTACTTCAGAATAAAGGTGTCTTATGCTGCTTTGTTGTTGCTCCCTCTGAATGCGTTTTCTTTTCTGGTTTTGCTGCCAGGCAATGACATTTGGGGGGGTTTCCTGCTCATACTTCTAAGTGAAACATTTTAAGGAAAAAAACCCAAAGGATAGAGCTGTTGAAAAAATGAAGCAAGTGGAGAAACTGATAGAAAATTAAATGTGTGGAATTATGTACTCTGACTGCTGGACATCACTTCCAGCAAAAGGAAAAGTAAGAGTAATTGGTCCCATGTAAGTTTCCTTCCTTGTCCCAATTGCTCTTGACAGTGGGATTGGTCTGTAACTCTCATCTCTGCATCATTATTTAGGAACTTAAATGGAGCCACCAAAGTCAAGTGAGTTCTGCTGGGTTATCCTGACTTGCACAGGATGTCCAGGACAAAGGCTTAGGGCTTCAAAATGTAAAAAAATGATCCTGTTGTTTTCACACATCTGTGACTGTACCCATGCAGACGAGTAGAGGAAGAGAGAATTAATATGCCCTTGTTTTGATTTAAATTAGCTTTCTCTGATTCCTTCCTTCCTTCCTTCTCTCACTTGTTTTCTTCTGGAGCTGTCCAAGAGCTCACACTCTATCCCCTAAATCTTCTCTCATTTGATGACTCAGGTTTTATTGTGTAAGTGGAGTGATTTACACTGAATTGTGTTTATGGCTGACGGTTCTACTGTTTAGACTCTGAAACTTTAATTCTCTAGCAGTCTTTGTTTCTTCTCTTTCAGAGGTGTGTTATTCAGGGACTAGGGGGTTTTTTCCCTCAGGCAATAATTACTCTTCTTCAGCTATATTGATAGGGTTTTGGGTGTTATTATTTGAAAATTGGATGAGTTTATTTTTTCTTTTTTTAATGAGAAAGAGATGGTAGAAAATTATTTGTTTTATAGCTTTCCAAGCTCACTTTTTACAGACTTAGATTACTCAAGAAATCATATAAAAATCAGTAAATAACATCTCCATCAGGAAGGATTTTCACAGGGAGTAGGTTGGTAGAGAGAGTTCCAAACAAACCTTTGCAACAAGAAATATTTCTGTGGAGAGGGAAACCACAGACAGCCGTGGAAAATTAAGAACATTTTGACAGACAGGTCACAATATGTATCAAGAGGAAAACCAGAGCAGCAGTATAGACCTTGTCTCCTCTGAGCAACCTAAACTTTGATATCTAAAACTCCAGCCTGGCCCCTATTTATAAGGAGAGAATTTCATTGGCAAGGAAATAAGGATGGGGTGTTCAGGATTGGGGAGGGGAGGGAGAGGAGGTTTGTTCTCAGCAGCTGGTCACAGAGAAAGGTTGTTTTCTTGGGAACGAGGAAAAAAAAACCTCCATTTGACAGCAGAGCTGAAAAGGTGGTCACAAAATAAACAGTGCTGCCAACAGGAGCTGTCACCATATTTAAGGCTGATGAGTAGTAATTAATGCAGATTCTTTCAAGCAAGACTTGCAGGCTCAAATGGTGCTCAGTGATTCACAGAGGAAGAGGAAAGTGAGAGGCTCTCACTTGGAATTTGAATTCAGTGCCTGTGAAAGCCTGGAAGTGCTGGTGTGCAGGTCTCCCAGCCTTCAGCAGCAGCAGAGGAGTTCTCTGTGTTTCTTCCAGTTGCAGCAGCTTTAAATCAGCAACATTCACAAGCAGAGGTGTCTCTAACCCCTTCTGACTCTCTCAAACACCTTCAGATCCCAGCACAATCTGGAATCTGATGGAAACTTCCAGTTAATTCCTGGGTGTTCATGGTCCTAAGGTTAAGATCCCAATTGTTTGAGGAGTTAAAAACGTTCATCTAATCATGTCTGAGAGAGAGTCAAGAGGAATGAAAAAGTCATAATTTAATACCTGCTGTTTTGTTCTAGAGTCAGCTGCCTGGAAATGTCTTCATAATTGCAAGATGTAAGATGTAAAGTATGTGATAGGAGACATATACATCTTTTATGTATAAAACCCATATATCTCCTGCCTTATGTAGCTTACAAATCATTTCACTCTTGAATTTTCAGGTGGAGGTGCACTGTGTAAACTGGTTTTTTGTGTTTTCAAACAAAGTCATGCTGCAGAAACGTTTATAAGCCCTGAAGCACAATGCAAAAGACCCCCAAATTTTGCATTACTGATTGATGTGGATCAACTGTGGCTTGTAACATCTAGAAACCAGAAAGAAATATGCTTTGCATGACAAATGGGCTGTGCAGTCTTGATACACAAATGTATGCGTCACATAAGTGGCTAAATTTAGTCCCACCGATGTCAGGGGATGAGGAAAGAGCTGAGCTCTGCCCAGACTCTCATTTAGCTTTTGTCAAGGCCCCCCTTCCCTGAGCACAACTTCTTACCAGCAGTGGTTGGAAGCCATGCAAGCAACTGCTTCACCAGAGAGCTCAGCAAAATGCCAAGAGCTGGTATAGGTCCTGCCCTGGGGTTCTGTGAGTGTTTCTCAGCCTGGGCCATGAAGAGCAGGTCTTGTGAGGAGGTTCTGAGCAGGCCATGGAGTTATTTCACCTGGTGCACCCTTCCCTTCTCTGCCACTGGAAAAGCTGAGCCATGTCAGTGCTGTCCTCAGGCTGGTTTGACAGTCAGGGTTCAGGGATGGGTATTTCCCACCCTAAATCGTTCCCTGATTCTTGGGTTCTATTAATAGAATTAAGCTTTCTGGCAAAGTGACCTACTGGTTAATTATAATTTTCTCAGAATCACAGAATATCCTGAGGTGGGAGGGACCCAAAAAGGGATCATCCAGTCCAACCCTTGGCCCTGCCCAGACAATCCCACCCTGTGCATCCCTGGAGCATTGTCCAAAGGTTCCTGGAGCTCTGGCAGCCCTGGGGCCGTGCCCATTCCCTGGGGAGCCTGGGCAGTGCCAGCACCCTCTGGGGAAGAGCCTTTCCCTGATATCTAAACCTCCCTGATGCAACCTGAGGCTTTCAGTATCTGCACCGTGGGTGTCTGCCCCACTGGGCTCTCCCCAAACTCTGCAGGGGAATCTGGAGCACCTTCTCCACTTCTTCTCTCCCTTGGATATTTCAAGGCTGTTTTTCCTAATGCCTTCCTCACCCTTAGTTTATTTTCAAAGCAGGGACATGGCAGAGTTTCATTAACAAATTGAATAGTTGTTCTGTTTGGTGCAGATTTGGTGCTCAATTGATACAATAATTAATTCAACTTTAGGTTCTGTTCCAATTAGCACAAAGCATATATGAACCAAGACAAAATTAGTGGATATGTTGAGTTAAGAGTTTACTCTTTTCCAAAACAAATATCTTCTCAAGGAGCCAAGATGTTGTAGCAGATACAATTTTCTGAGTACAAAAATTAAAGTTTAGGAAAGGATAGCAATAGTTCTTTGATTACTTGTAAGCTTACAAGTAAAAAATCCCACCGCTAATCAGGAATATATGTTAGCATAAATTACTCATCATAAGAATGGTAAGAAAGACAACAAACCTTTGATCCTTGGAATCTTCCTTAGAAAGCATGAGACAGCATTGCAATTTAGTGTTTGTATAAGTTAGTGTATTGTTTTTAATTTTTCCAGTCAGGGACTCTCACCCACAGATGTCAGTTTTACCCAGGGCAAGGGCAGTGAGAAGATTTTTGTTGGCCACAAAAACTGGAGGTTTTATTTGTCAGAAACTTTTATACGTCAGATGGCTTTGGCAGCTTAAAGACCTTTGGATTTTTCTTTTAGCTCAAGCCTGGTATGGGACATGCCACCTGGAAGGCTATTCCCCACAATATTCCCATCATATCACCAATTATTTCTAGCCTTGAGGATATCAAGTTTTTTGTGTGCAGATAATGAAGACTCACTCCACGACAGCTTTCCAAGACCTGGACTTTAAAAGAAATCTGGTATCATCAGCCTGAACGTAAAATCCCTGAGCTGCCAAAACATCAGGACTTCTTAAAGGAGCCACTGCAGCCTGTCTCTAACAGGCAGAAGAGATTTGTGGCAAGGAAATTAAAAAAAATAAATAAATAAAAGAAAGAAAAAAGGAGAAAAAATGGCTAATCCAAACAATGATTTATTTTTTACTTGTGTGATTCATTCCCTTAAATAAACAGCAAGTAAAAATCAGCCTGCCTGTAGCTACAAATTAGCCAAAGCATTCACAGATCAATCTTGATCACTCTTGATAATGGGCTTTTTCCACTGAGTCCATCTCACCCAGTGTGCAAAGTGCAGCTCCTTACTCTCAGCTTAATGCATTTAATAAAACTTAATTAAACATTTGTAAGCTTAATGAAGCACTCTGGAAATGAAAACAAAGGCAAGCCAACATCCTTCTAAATGGAAACTTGGCCATCGGAGTCCCACTGAAAAACCTGAAACTCTGCTGAGCTTTTAATGTGTCCTCTGGGGTTAACAGGGTAGATCAGGGTAGCAATGAAAGTCCTGTCACAGTTTATTACTTATTTCTTTTTATTAGCATGTCAGCCAGATATAGGCGTTTTATGTTGTGCTGTGTATTCCAGCTGGGGCTGGACAAAGTCAATTTTAGAGGTAACAAAGAGAACAAATCCCAAATATGTAGCTTACACAAAATGCACCGTGTGCAGTGAATTTGCTTAAGGTAGGGATCTTCACACCAATGAAGGAAGATAAAAGTGGATTAAGTTGTTGGAAAACACATGAAAATCCCAAGCCTGTCCCTGGGAGCTGGTGGGGAGTGTGTGGGAAATCACATTCTCTTTCTCCAGCAAAGGAAATGAGATGCTGAGAACTTAGTGTTCCTCCCCCCACATAATATTGCCTGAAGCCACAGAATGGGTTTAAATATTATCATTATTATTGGTATTTATTGTTGTTGTTATTATTATTATTGTTGTCATTGTTGTTGTTGTCATTTTTTGTGTAATAGCATTCTACTCCTTGTTTTTATTCTAATAATTTGATCTGAACCAATATTAATTCTCTGATTATTCTGGTAAGGTTTTCGATATGCTAATAAACTAATTCTCTGCTTTAATGTGTGTTTTATCGTTGTCTGTGACAAGATCTTGAATGCTAATGGGCCTATTTTTCCTGACCCTTTCCTGAGGAGAGGTGTGGGCAATGAATCCCTTTGGAGGAGTTCCCCTCTGGGCACTGGGAGGGGCTCTGGGCTCTCCCTGGAGCCTTCTCACAGCCCCAGCTCTCCCAGCCTGTCTCTCATCCATCAGCTCTTGCTTTTTGTTGTGAGCTAGTGACATTTTGTAAGGAGCAAGAAGGCCTTGTTCTTATCCCAGAAATAAATTTCCGAATCTGGAAGGGTTTTATTCACAGAATCACAGAGTCCTTGGGGTTTGGAGGGACCTCTGGAGATCCTCTGTCCCTCACCTTGCCAAGGCAGGGTCACCTGCAGACACAGGGGCACATCCAGGTGGGTTTGGATGTTTCCAGAGAGGGAGACCCCAGGCCTTTCCTGGGCAGCTCTTCCAAGGCTCTGTCACCCTCCATGAAAGGAAATTCCTCATGTTGAGGTAGAACTTTTGCTTGGCTATTTTATGGCCATCACTTCTACCCCTCTCACAACTGCCAATCTCTGAACAGAGTTTGGCACCATCCCCTTGGCACCTGCCCTTGGGATATTTGCATAGATTGGTGAAATCCCCTCTAAACCTTCTCTTCTCCAAAGTAATCCCACAGACCCATCCCTCACAGTCTGTCCTCATCACAGGGATTCTCCAAACCCCTTCTCAGCTTTGTGTTAATCACACTGCATTCTTGTTTAGCTCCCCCCTGCCTGACAGCACAGACACTGGAGAAGGAGATATCCAAGACCTGATATTCATTTGGACATTTTCAGATCCAAATGTTGGAGCAACCTCCAAAATTCTTAGAGCAGAAAACTTTTCATTGCTGTGATTAAGATCCAATGGGTCCATAGCTGCCCATGTGGACACCTCATCCAGCATTTTACAAAAGCAAGCCTCATTTGTAGTTGTCTAGGAAAGGCATAAAAACTGCCTATTCACAGTTTTATCCAGGCCTAACAGGCTCATTTCATGTCATCAAATTTATTGTCATGCTTCCTGACTTGGACGTGCATCACTTGAAGCATGCCTAGTTTAGACAGGTGATTTATGAGGCCAGCTGAGCTCCCTGCGTTTAATTTGATTTAGGGAAATTTCCCAGAACTTACCAGGGGAAACTCAGTTATAAATCCAAACATCATATTTCATAAGGAGATTTTGCATTTTCTCCTAATGCCTTAAAAAATATTTTCTTGAGGTGTGACTGTGCTGTAGCCTTTGCATGCAGCTGCATCCCACCCTGCTGAATTCCATGAGGGAACCTTTCTGCACTGCTCTGCTCCACAGGCAGTGGGACCAAGGCACCCTCAGCACATTCCCTCTGCTCTGCTCTGCCAAAAGCACCTGGAGCTCTGTGTCCAGTCCTGGTTTCTTCAACATAAAGACATGGAAAAGTTGGAGCAAGTCCAGAGGAGGCCATGAAGCTGCAGAGGGCACTGGAGCACCTCCCCTCTGGAGCCAGGCTGGGAGGGCTGGGAATGCCCAGCCTGGAGAAGGGAAGGCTGTGTGGAGACCTCACAGCAACTTCCAGGGGCTGCAGGGAACAGGAGCGGGACAATTCACCAGGAACTGGAGTGACAGCACGAGGGGAAATGGCTTCAAACTGGAAGAAAAAAAGGTTTAGATAACATATCAGGAAAATAATTCTTCCCTGTGGATGGTGGTGAGGCCCTGGCACAGAGTGCCCAGAGAAGCTATGGCTCCCTGGAGAAGCCCCTGGGTCCCTGGAAGTGTACAAGGCCAGGATGGACAGGGTTTGGAGCACCCTGGGCTAGTGGAAGGTGTCCCTGCCATGGAAGGGCATGGCACTGGATGATCTGTAAGGTCTTTCCAACTTGAACCATTGTGGGTTTCCAAACCATTTTGGGATTTCACTATTCCATGCAGTGGCTAAATGTGAGCCTTAATCGCTTCTTACTCTTTTTTAAAATTATTTTTTAATAACTGTCATTTTCATATCTATCACTGGTGGTATTTTTATTTCTTTTTTTTCTTTTCATTTTTTTGTTCTTTTTTTGCTCTTTGTCTCTTACGTATATTGCAGATTTTTTTAATAGCAAATTGATCTAGGCTCAATAGAATTGTCAATAACAGCCTCAGTAGTCCTGGGTTGATTATTCACATTCCCCAACATCACACGTCTAATCTAGGATAGGAACCTTGGACCCTTGGGTTGCTGATGGACAGTTGCAGGCTAATGAGATGTCCAAATTGCCCTTCAGAGCTTTATTGCAAATAGAAGAGGCTCCCATCTCAAAGCCTTCATTACAGATGCTGTAAGTTTTACCAACTGGAGGCCTCCATGTGGGCAGGGATGGCTTCAGCCACCTGAAATGTGTGTTAATTTCAGCAGGGTGACAATGGCCTTGCTTACAGAGCAACTTCACCTGCTCAGGAATTGCCTCTTCCCCGAGTGCTTGGGTGGAAATGACATCTATTAACCTGAAAGTCAAATGTCTGCACTTGCAGGGGGATTACTGCCCAGTGTGTCCAAGTTCTTTAGAGAATAGCTTTTCCCAACTCCATCATTGACATTAAAAGTTGTCTCTTATGGAAAAAAGTAACCAGGCAGTTCAATGACTAAGTGTGTGTGTGTGTAGAATCCAAGTACTTTAGTAAATATTCATACCAAAAATTTATGTATATCTGGGTTGAAGCGAAGGAGTATAGTCTCTCCAATTCATTTTAAGAGAATATGACAGAATATTGCCTTTCCAATGAAGGAAAAAAAATTGTCATCAATGTACTCCATTCTTCTAAAGACATACTAGAAAAGGCACCAATGTTTTCAGTCTCAGTCAGTTCATGTGTTCATTTTGCTCTCTGAATCTGTTAAACTGAGAAATAATGTATGAGAATAAATGCTGGGTACTTTTACATGTTTATGACTAAATTCTGATTGACTAGAGGCTTTAATGTTTGGAGTCCAGATAAAATTCATAGCTGAGAATTTCCATTTTCTATTTTTTGCTGACAAGTCAGCATTTTTAAAATGCTTAGCAGCACAGTCCTCATCCTAACTTTATGCATCTAAACATTAAGAAGGTAACTGTGATGCTCTCTGATGTCCTGCTGTTAAACAAGGATTTTTACATCTCAAGCTGTCAAACTAGTCCCTTCAGTAATACAGATTCTGGGAGGGAAATCTTAAATACTGGACAGCAAGAGAAGAATTAAATTCATAGAAGGGTAGCGTTACAAAATCAGTTAAAAGAAATTAAAAATTCATAGCGCTGATACTTGGTAGAATTACTGCCTAATCTTGTAAAAATTGTCTGTATTATTTTGGGAAAGGGGTTTTGGTTTGCTTTTGTTTGTTTGATGCTGAGGAAGGACTTAGTTGGAAAATTTATAATAATACACAAGACATATGGTTATTTAAAATTATTTGGACATCTTACACAACCATAAAGTTCTCTCATGTTGTGATGCCTTAATTTTGTAGGCAAAGGAGTTATGCTTTAATAGGCACCTGATAAACTGAATAACTGAGGGGCACCTGAGGGGCCTCAATGAAAAGGGCACATGAAAGAAGCTCTACACATTTATACCATGAATTATCTTTTGTCATTCTCCTATTCCCATTTAATGCTTAAAGTTTCTTCTCTGCTGAGAGTGAGGGAAAGATGTAAGACAAGATGTAAGACACACAAAAATCTGTGTGTTCAAAACTAGTGATGGTCCATTTTCTTCTGTCACACTCATGGCTCAGCGATTGTACCTGATCTTTGCATTTTTGGTCTTCTGTCATCCCTGTGGTATCTAAATGCTCTTGGAGGGAGTTACACAGCTGTGATGGGATCCCAAAGCTCTTCAAAGAAACTTTGCTCTCCCCTCTCTCCCCACCGAAGAATTGTGGTTTGATATGTACACTCCTCACTTCGTTTTACTCCTCCTCTTCTCTCTTCCCTGTCAGCTGAGAATTGGCAAAAAGCCTTTTTTAAAAAAGAGAAAGCTCTTGGAATATGTTGAAAGGTGGTCACGCTCTGGATTAGTGCCTCTTAGGGGAGCATTGTTTTCAGAGCAAAGCTATCTCTGCCTCCCAGGTGGTTTTAAGCTCTTTTCTGCCTGCTGTGTGCTGATGGTGCCTCGGGAGGCTGCCTAGAACAGAGCCTAGACAGAGTTAAAGGAATAAAGTAGGTATTTATTAAAAAAGGCTCCTCAGGATACACCTTGGGCAGTACAAGAGCCTGGCTGATTCTACACCCAAGATGGATGATGGGTCACGAGGTTTCACACTTTTGTGACTTTTGGTCCATTTACATATTTGGGTTAATTGTCCAATTACAGCTTCAGGTTATGAAGTCCCATCCTCCCAGATAGCTCTCCTCAATTCACTGTTTATACTTTTTGAGCCTGAAGCTGCAATGGTTGTCCTTGGTTCTCAGGCTGGAAAAGGATTGTTTTGTCTAACTAAACTGTGAGGAGAACTTGCTAACACTTTATATGAAATTCAGAGTTATGTACTAATGCAGTACAGAATCGTGAAAATATGAAAGCTACACCTTAAGGCATCACTGAGAGCAGATCATAGACAGACAAACAATGCTTAGTGTGGCCAGAGGGTGGGCAATCCTGCAGCACCTATTGTCACTAACATTGGCATTTCTTGTGTTTCCCTTTCACATCTGCACCTTGCACTGAAAGTTCCTTAGAACAGAGGAATATGTGAGTGTGCTGACAAGACATGCTGATGTTTTTAGATGCACATTACCATCCAAGGAGTGATCTGCAGGGAAGGAAAAATCCACCCTTTCTGAGAGGCAAAACTGTTTCTTTGGTCATAATTCACACCTCACTCTTGTTGGCTTGGCAGGGAAAGAAAGAATTTATGACCCTGCTCACCTATGTGCCAAAGCAGTGCCACCTCTGGTGTGGCCATGCTGCCAAATTTGTGAAACTGGGACGTCAGGAATCCATCCATTCCTCTGCCATGTGGGCAAGCTGACATTTTATCCACCCTGACCCAGGGCTGTGGCTGCTCCATCAGTGCTCTGTACACGCAGGAAGTTTTAGGCAGGTGCTACTTCTGGAGTAGATTTCGTGCTTAGAGAATGAAGCTGAGTGAATGGAGCCCAAAGCCAGTCCTGCAGCCCCACAAACTGCTCTGCTGGGCCCCCATGAATCCTGCACATCAGCATGGACACTGCACTTGCTCTGGTGTTGAGATCTCCCAGCACTGACTCTCATTAAAAAGTACCCACGACATTCCTTTTGTCCAAACCTCATCCACACTCAGGGAGATCTTGGCCTCTGCTTATAGCTCTAATGAGGCATACTTTTGTTTAAAAGCCTACTCAAATGAGGTCTTGGTTCCTTTCCTCTCTCTGCTTTTCCCTGGCTTTCCCCTTGCACTGCAACCGCCTTGGCAGGAGTCCTGGCTGCAGCAGCCAGAGGCAGATCCCATTCCCAAGGGTGACCCTGCTGGCACAGCAGCTCAGATTCTGTCCCCTACCTGCCACAGAGACAATTGCTGCTGGATTGTAAAACACAGACCCTTCCCCATATCCCATTTAGCTACTTGCCGTCAGTACAGCAGAAAGGAGGGTGTGGGTCACTTTTCTTCCCCTTGACATTTTTGCTTTGTCCCTGGAATACGTTGCATTTTCAGAGAAAAGACCTTCAGACAGTTGTAGCTCCCTCCTGCATTCTCCTTCCTGCACAAGCTGCTTACTCAGCCTGGGAAAGCTGACTTTTTTTGGCTTTTGCCTCTTTGCTGATTTGAGGTGTCTGCCAAAAAAGCACTTTCACAAGAAATGCAGTCAGTATATGCATACCTTTGGAAAAAAAGGCTCTCCCTCAAATTTTGGGAAGAAACTCCCTGAAATGTGACTGCACCTCTCTCTAACTTCAGACACTAGAATGTGAACACATTTTCTTCCTGCCTATATATTTTTCAGCAAGCAATGAGAGAAATTAGAGTTTATTCATGTTCACTATGTTTTTAATATGATTCCATTCAGCCTCTGCATTCTGAATTTTGTTGCCCACAGACTTAGATCAGTCTGGGATACCTAATTCTGGTTCCCAGGTAAGGGGGCCCATCCTTACTGCAGTCTCTTCCCACAACAGAATTTCTAGATATTAACTTGGCTCCCACATTTCAGACATGATCTGAATTGGATTTGCTTGGAAAATAGTATTAGAAGAGTTTTGTATCAGAGAAACTTTCACTTAAACAAGATGGTGACTGTGTTCTAATTAGTAATTGTCTGATTATTGTACCTGTAGTCACTAGACTTTGCTGAATATTGTCCTAGGTTGTCATTGTGCCATTCCATGGGTACAGTACACAGGCAGTGACAGGACAAGGGCGAGTGGATTTAAACAGAAGAAATGTATATTTGGATTGGATATTGGGAAATTAGGAAGGAATTGTTCCCTGTGAGGGTGGGCAGGCCCTGCACAGGGTGCCCAGAGCAGCTGTGGCTGCCCCTGGATCCCTGGAAGTGCCCAAGGCCAGATTGGATGGGGCTTGGAGCACCCTGGGACAGTGGGAGGTGTCCCTGTCCATGGTAGGACTGGCTTTAAGGTCCCTCTCAGCCCAAACAAGTTTGGATTTCCATGATTCTGTGATTCTCTTTTACCCTCCTTTCCTTGCTTTGGTTTCTTCCTTCAGTTTATGATGGCTGGAAATAACAGCATTGGTGAATGCCAGCACAAAGCACCAGCATCAATCACTCCAAATATCTGCAATGCCCAGATGGAAATGAGTGCACATGGATGTAGCCACAGTTCTTTCTTCTCCACTGTTCATATCTTATTACAAAACTTTTTTATGGATCAAGTTGTTTACTGATTTGAATTATCCCGGCTGGTTTTTTTTTCCTAAAAATGTTTTGCTTTGAGAACATAGAAAGTTTCCAAATGGAAAAAGTGTCAAAAGGGTAGTATTATTGTCACCTGTTTGAGAACCAGATAAACATGTGCTTTTTTTTTTTTTTTTCCTCACTATATACTAGTGGAGACTTTTCCTATAATATCTATCTTTGTAGAATCCAGTTCTGGTAAAATATAAACTCTCACTATTCCATAAGCCCACAGGTTCCAAAATCCAACACTAGCCCATGGCTAGTGGGCTAGGAAACCTGGCACAAAGCTAGTGAGTAATGACAGGAGGTTTCCACCCCTCCACCCAGCACAATGAATGTGTTGTGCAATAAGAAAATGATGTCCCACTTCTGGGGCTTCTTCTGATCTGTATCTTCGATTATGGACATATTCGTGCACACTGAAGAACTTAAAATCTTGGCAGAGAAGGATATGTAAAAAAAAAAAAAAAAAAAAAAAAAAAAAAAAAGTAAAAACAATCATAGGAGAAAAATGTTTTAAAGGAGGATGAGAAGAGGGGAAGAAACCCCTGAGATCATTTACTGTGACAGCTGGTGTTTTTTCTTAGTGAAGGGAAGCAAATGCTTCATCATTGCCCCACACTTCCACGGTAGCTTTTACTTTCTGTAAGCAGAAGAAGATTTTTATTTTTGCTTTTTGTTCATTTCATAACATCAGAGTCTTTCACTTGTTTGAAAAGACTACACAAATATTGAGTAGAAAAATCCAACCATCTAATTTTGCAAGTTATTATAGTTGCCAAAGACATAACAAAAGAGCAAAAGAAAGACTTGAAGATAAAAACAGGAATATTGAGAATTTTAACTGGGAAGATCTTACTAATGTAAGAGGAAGCCAAAATCTGGACACGTAGAAGAGAGGCTGGGATACATTAACTATCAGCAAAAAGAAAGCTGTAAGTTGAAAACAAACAGGAATTCATCCATAGATTAGTTCCTCCAGCACAAAAAAAAAAAAAAAAAAAAAAAAAAATCCCTAATTTTAGTTCTGTAGTAAACAACTTCTTTGTATAGAAGGTCTGAGGAATTATCCAAAAGGGTGGCAGAGAAGCAGTAAAGCAGATAACATTTATTAAGTCAGGAGAGACAGGAGTCATTAAGGAAAATATTTCCCTTGGCAGTGGGCTTTCTAAAGAGCTTCTGCCCTTCTATTTTACCTTGTCAACACTCACTTACAAGGTGTTTTCTCCTCTGTGCTGCTGGAGTCTTGCTGGAAGTGAGGACTGTGCTTTAAACCCAGATTAGGCTAAATTCAAATGACCCTGTTATACAACAAATTGAAATGAATAAAGTGAATTTCATTGAATTGAAATCCAGCTGAATTAAAATTGTCTATGAATGAAATGGGGGGGTTTTGCTTTCTGTGCTTGCCCATAAAACATAATTCTTCATGTAATTCTTTCCCATTAAAAAAAAAAAATTGACTTTTGAATCTATGACACAGATTCAGACTGAATGTTAGGAGGTACTACTAAACCAGTTTGTATCCATTTCCTTCATTTTACCCTGAATTTACTAATGAGGACTTCAGTCAGCCCAGCCATTTGTTCTGTTCTCTTGCAAAAGACAAAAAAGCTTTTTGTGAGCCCCAGGTTCTTCTGTCTCAGATGTGCTTTTTTTTCCTGCCTGGATGTGTCAAATAGCAAATAACCTAAATCTGATCCACAAGCATTCACAATTAATTAATTTCAGCAATTGATAATGTTTAATTAATGACTTTCCCTGTCAGCTTTATAAACTGGATTTCTTGTATCTGTAAAAGGGGATATTTTTTAAAATTATCCTATTGCTTTGACTTTCTGACAGTTTCTCTTAAAGTCTGGAGTCAATCTCTTCTCTTTACCTACCCCTCCTGAGTTCAGCACACACAAAAGTGTATCAAAGTTACTACTTTTGTGTAAGAAAAAAGAATCCCACAGCATTTCTTTGTAATAACTGTTCAGCTACAAAATTTTATTGGTCTCCTTCTATGTTCCCTCTAGAGGATGTAATGCACAAAAGCATTGCCACGGAACATATAAAATTACAAATGAAATTTATTGTAAAAAGTAGAATGTCTTCTAGACTGGTGTCAGTATTTATTTCATTCATAAACCAAAACTGCAGGTATAATATATTCATTGTCAGCAAGTTCATGTGTGTAAATTGCCATCCAACAGTATCGACTGATATAAGACAGATATTGAAAAGACAATTTAAATTTACTCTTCCAAACATAAACTGTTCCACAAAAGCACTGTAAAAACTCCTTCAAGGTTTTGTGTTGTGCTTCACATTTATGGTTAACTACATAATTTGGTTGTGTCATAATCCACTGTGTTTGGCAATTTGGCATTAAAGGCCTGCAAAGCAGATTGGATCCTCACCACCTCACTGGTAGACAGTTTGAGTCTATGACGGAGCAAGCAGGAGAAGAGGTCCAGGCGGCGTTGGCCGGGTGGAGAGAGTTTATTTACACGGTCCCGAATCTCCAACAGCTGCAAAAGCGCTGAGTCCTGTGAGCCCTGAGTGTAGGGGTAGTCCAGCTGCAAAATCAAGTCTCGAATTGCTTCTGGGTCGAAGTGCATGCTGTAGCCAAACACTTGGATGTTGTTGATTTTCATGTAGCCCAGGTTTCTCGAGGGATCGATAAACTCCAGGGGTTCGTAGTAGACGCTCTCGTTGCCATTTGGACCGTTTGACTTTATTCGACTCCTCAAATAGATGTGCACGGTTTCAAAAAATGTCTTCCACTTGTTGCCCAGGGTCAGTGTCCAGTTATAGCACTGAAGGGGCAAGTCCAGCTTAGTCCGCTCCCAGTCTGGGAAATTATTTTCGTTCACAGGCATAAACCAGCTCTCAGAGTGGCTGCCCCCAAAAGGGTTGATATAAACAGCAAGGACGGGCTCTAAGGTGCTGTTCTTAGTCAGGCAAATCTGCAGAGAGAGGCCCAGTATCATATGGACCAGGCTGGACTTGTACTTGTTGCTCTTAAGCGTCAGGAGCATCCTCTTGCGCCACGAGGGGTCGAACCAGCTGTTGAGGCGCATGTCGTTGCTGATGAAGATGGCGTGCACCTCGATGCGCCGGTCCGTCTTCTGCAGCAGGTACTTCATCTCCAGGTCCTGCAGGTCGGTCTCGAAGCCGATGTAGTGCTCGGTGGAGTCGGCCACCTCGGGCTTGCACAGCCCCTGGCTCAGCATGTAGCCGGCGTTGCAGCTGCCGCAGCGAGTGCGGTTGTCGGGGGCGCAGCTCAGGCAGGCGGGGCCGTCCCCGAGCGTGCAGGGCAGGAAGCCGTGGCAGGACACCTGGTCGTTGGGGCAGGTGCAGGTGTGGGTCTCCTCGGAAAAGCTTCCCAGCAGCCCGTTCTCGTTGCAGTACAGGAACGACTGGATGCGGTTCAGCCAGTAGTTGGAAGACCTGGAACGTTGAAAATAGCAAGAGTGACTTTGTAACGCTTTATCACAAAGGGAGAAACAAAGCTGGTTTTGGTGTCAGATAGCACCTGCTGTCAGACAGATACAGGTGCAAATTGCCTCTTAAAAATGCAAAATTGCAAAAGGAAAGTTTCCTTATGAACCCACAGGCATGACAGGAGCATTTAGTTCATGTGTTTGCTTTCTCTGTATCTCTGACAAGGAAGCCTGACAAAGAGCCATTTTCTGTAACTGTTTCTTCAGATTAACATCTTGAAATCCTACGCAGTTGACATTATTTTTGTGTGTCCTATTTGACCGAAGAAGTGCTTTGTGTGTATTTAAGTGTCTACAACTCTACTGTCCCTCTATTCTATTATGAAGATCTTATTCTGTTTTACTAGCTGGAGCTGCATTGATCTATACACAGTGAGCCAAAATTCTTTCCCAGAATAGCAATAGGTCCCTGCTCCCTACCTAAAGAGATTCTTTAGATGACTTCCAGCACTACAGAATCTCTACAGGAAGCCATGCATGAGTATGCTGTGTTTACTTTTCATCTTCAGGGACAAAATTAAAAGATCACTTTAATGTTCTTCTTGTCATCTCATTTTGGTTTCACTAGGAGGAACAGCTAATGTCCTACATCACACTGGGAAAACATACTGAAACCAACAGTTTAGGCTGATGAGGCACAGCCACTAGAAGAAAGACAATGGCAAGAGCAGAGCTACATGGAAATAGCCAGAAAAATTATCTTCTTGGCATTTTTCAGCTCCTAGTATCCCCAGCAATGCACAGCTTAAAGAACTTGTTTTGCCAGATTTATTGTTGCCACGTGAATGACGATGGCTGTACAGTTTCTTCCCTTTTCATTACATTATTTCAGAGAGAAAATGCAAGACCCTCATTTTCCCCTGACGGACTCTTAAGGCACATCTGAATTTGTCTCAAGGGGAAATCCACGGCATCTCCAAGTTGACTTTTTAGAAAATAAAGTTCAGTAAAAAAATACATCATTGTATACTCTGGTGACTTTTTAAATCTTTCTCTCTTTCCCCTTTTTTAGGGCAGGAATCTTGGTTGCTCAGGGTTGGGGGGGCTTATATGCCTTATATGCCTATACACCTTATATGTCTAGGTATTTTCTAGAAGCAAGAATAAGTAAATATAATAACATGCACAACATGAACATATCATTATTCTCTTTTGTGCTTGTTTAAAAGTCAGAATTAGGCAAAAATATTCTGGGTGAGCTTACTCCTTTGTTTCCTGATTAAAAATCACAATGTCCGTTCTGCAAGCAAGGTCAATGTCACAAAATAAAAGTTACCCCAGAACTGAGAAGACCTTGAATCTGTCCCAGGTGGAATGGGAAGCTCCCGTGTGTTTTATCTGGGTTGTTTTGACAGCAGCCTGCACATCTGGAGCTGTCCCAGCCAGCCCAGGTGTGTGTGGCCCTAGTGCCCATTTTGGGCTGAATTCTCCTATTTGCTGCTATAACCCCGTGGGCACCACAGCAACCAAAACAGAACAGATTCTTCCCAAAAGAGGGAAAGCCACCTTTCAAGGGCCTCTCTTTGCAGCTTCTCCCTAATCCTTTGTGCTTCTCTGGGCTTATTTAAGAATTGGTGCTGAGTCCCAAAAGCTGCTGGAGGTAAGATATAAAAGTCTGACATGTTTACTTTAATTCTTTGGTTATGCCATTTGATTCACAATAGCCTTCATAAAGTTGTTGCCTTGTGATTTGTCATACTGGACAGATAACTGGGCAGATTTCAAGGCTGTATTATTTGCATTTTAATCTCCAAGTTTTCTGCTGCTGTTACTCCCAGGTGCTACCACATGACTACTGACCTTGACTGGGTTTGTGACTGTGACTTTCAGCATTCGCCTCCACTTCTGTTGGGAACAGAAGTCCATGCCTTTGAAATTTTTTTTATATATTAGGAATACATTTCCAGAACACATTTCCAAAAACCTCCTTTTGCATAGACCAACTCTGAGCTTCCAGCTGCGGTTTTGAATTCAACTCAGCAGAGGATGAACAGCTGAAGAGATTTTCTGAGTGAATTTTTAAATATTGTTTTATTGAGTAGGATTGGTAAACCACTAAGGAAAAGTTTTGTCAGCAGGGGGGCAGGCACAGTGGTGTCCTCTGGAGGAAGTTCCCAGGGTGGGACACAGCTGGGTCCACAGATTTTCAGCAGATTCCAGCCAGATGTTCTGATCTTGACTCAAAAGCTTTTTTTATCTGGTCTCCTTCTCTCCTCCTATTAATGCAGTGAGTGAGAGCGATAAGGAGACAATTTCCAGCTTGAAGTTGATCCCTGTCATGCTTCATGTACCCTGTCCTCTTCTTAGATCTAGTCAACAGCATTACAATTTTTCATATTTAGGTATGATGTTACTACTTATAATTATTTGGCATTGGAACAAGTTAAAAAGTGTCTGCATGTTAGTTTTGTTTCATACAGAAGAGGTTTTGTGAGGGGACTCCTGCATGGTTGGGTGGGAAAAGTCTCAGGAATGAAGGATGCACAAGGCAAATAAAAAGTGAAGCCTGTGGCATTGCTTCAGAGTGGAGGAGAGAATGAAACTGGGAACACAGGGAAGGTGACTGGAAGAGGGACAACTCGCGAGGAATTTGGCACTCTTGGAAGTGGAGAATTTTCTGCTGTTGAAATAAGCCTACTTAAACCAAAAACATTAATTTGTTTGGTTTGGGTTACTCACTTTCCCAACCACTTGGTGTATAAAACATTGGGGTTTTTTCTTTATTAGCAATGCAATCTACTGTTAGGACGGTTATGAGAAGCAAAATCTTTAAAGTCACTCATTTTTTTGTTCCTGTTATTTTTAATGAGCCTACCTTCCTCCTTTTATTTTCTTAAGGAATAGAAGCAGCAGTTTAAAAAGCTGCAAAATTAACTAAGTTTCTTTCTATAACTTAGTTATGTTGTTTGTAACTTAGTATTATCTAGCTTATTTCAACTGCCATGTCTTTGATGATTAGCAGTTGCAAAGAGGTCAACAACTTTAGAGGGAAGAAGGTTATCTCCTTCTTCCAAGGAAGTTCAAAACAGAAACATTCTAATATTATTGCCTTATTTTGATTCTTTTTTACCTGATTTTAACCAGAGAGATTTCAAGAAGAATCTGCTTATGCTTGTCTTTGATTATTTGTCAAGTAGAGTCTCTTTAAAATATAAAAAATCTACTTCTTTATTTAACTGCTTCTTTTAAAATTTGTCATTGAGGAATACTGTTACTCTTTGTAAACTTATTGCTTTCAATAAATTAAGTACATTATGTGGAAGCACATAAAATTTCAGTGATACCTACTTTATTTAAGCCACTCGTCCTTAATTGCATAAATTCACACTGGCATGTTGTTACAAAATCGTTCTTTTTCTCCTAGAAATTCAAGATCGGATAAATTCTGGAGCCTGCAGCCAAGGGAGAGGTTTGATTGGAAGCAGATGTGTCCTGCAGGTCAACACCTGGCTGATCAGCTGGTGCAGCTGAGGCTGCCACAGCCACTCTGAGGACGGTGGCAGCCGGGGACAGAGGGGGTTTCAGAGAAGAAGAGAGGTGACATCTCCACTGCCAGACTTCCTAATCCCGTGCCAAGGCCTCCAGGCATTGTTAGCTTGGGGCTGGACTTCTAATGGGGGCTGGGAAATAAAGCATCCAGGGAGAGAGGCTGTTCAGTGTGGTTTGGAACTGCAGGATCCAGCTGGAACCATGTGATCTTTAGGGTCCTTTCCAACCAAAAACATCCTGTGATCCATTCTGTGCAGAAAGTGGTGCACCCAAGGACCCTTCTGTGTACCTGGACACGGGTATGTGTGGGAAACAGGCAGATTTGGACACACTTCCAGTGCTGTGACTTCCTTGATATCACAGAGACGTGGTGGAGGGACAGAGACTCCTCGGTGAAATCAGGTGGAAGGGGAACAACTGCACTCCCCACAGAAAGAAGACCACAGAACTAAAACTTCTCTACTGAACAAGCAATGGATTGTTCAGGATCTCCAGGGCAGGGATGAGAGGAGGGAACAGTGGGAGGGGCACTGTCAGAATCTTTACACACCATAAGACAAAAGGAAATGGATGAAGCCTCCCTTAAGCGACTGGAGAAAACAACATGACCACAGGTGCCCTGAGCGAGCCTTGAAAGAGCCCTTCAACTAATCTTCCGACAGCAACATGTTATTATTTGATTTGGAAAATTACATATGCTGGCCTGATGAGCTACTTTTGCAAACTCTGGGTATGGGACCAGCTTCCAAACCTAATGAAACCAGCAAGAATGATCCTAGTCACTCAACAGAGCCTCAAATAAAAGTGGAATACTTGAGATACCTGTGTCTTCATCATGCAAAATTATGTGATTATTTATAATCAAAAGCTATTTCTGGTGATTCACGCACTTGAAATCACGGCTTTACTGTAGAAGTAATTTTTAGTTTAATGAAATATGATACGTGGTAAGTAGAGGATTGTTGTCAAATCATATAACAAATTGCACCTTCCTGGAAGTTGCTTGGAATTTTTTAAATTTCTTTTGTTTATTAATATAAATTCATTGAAATAGACCATTCAAAACCAGCACAAAAGCACAAAAGAAGTGCTAAATCTGGACAGAATTTCTATGAAAACATGAATATTGATTGTCCTGTTAGCAGAAAACCTGTTGTCTCTACAGGAAATAGGTCATCAAGCTGCTTCTCTGCCTTATGAACACTGAGCCAGGTAATCCATCCAAATCCCAAACCCCTGCCTTTTAGTTAAGACCCCAAAACTGGGTCTCCATTATTCTGGGGTTTGAATCTCACCACTGAGTGCAAAGAGCTCCTGCTCACACAAACCACATCTCTCATGGAAGAACAAATCCTCCCTCCCTATCAGTTTATCTGATCAAATATGTCAATGTGAAGATACCTAGAGGTGCACAACCATATTCCACAAATTTTCTCACTTCTTAAAACTTACTTGGAAGCAGGTGGTTAACTAATTCTGCTTCAATGACAACTTCAGCTCCAACTTCTACTCATTTCCTACTCTGCTACAAGCTCGTGCTATTGCTGCAGGATGAAGAGGGTCCCATGGTTAACTCTCCTGCCACATAAACTTTCAGCTGGAATGCTTGCAGGGCAAAGAAAGCCTGCCAGATAATCTCCCTTTTACACAAGCTTGGTAAAAAATATGATAATCCTAGGGAATTTTATGCAGCAATTAGCATCAGCCAAGTTTCTGATGAGAATCTTAATGAGAGACATAAATCATAATTCTAAAGTGCATTTAAAATATTTTGCAATTCTTTTTCTTACTGTGAAAAAGACTTTATTTAAAAACAGGATTATTTTTACTAGAGCAGCTGCAAGCTTGATCCAAACCTTTTGCCTATTCCTGCTCAGCACACTGTAACATTAAATGTAAGAACAAAGCACTATGGTCACCCTATAGAATAGCTGGAGCAAGTATTTAATCATGATATGACACTTTTACCTCCTTCTCTGCCTCACTAAGTGCTTAACATCTGTTGTACATCAGATGGCTCAGTAGCAGATGATGAGTACTCAGTGAGGCAGATGCTAAGTGAAAAAATGAAGACAATTTAACAAGAAGAGGAGAGGCAGTAAAATACCCATTACCTACTTTCCCTTCCTTGGGAGGCCAAGTCCAGTATAAATCTGTGAGACAGCAACATCAACACCAAATGCACTTACAGACATCTCTACAAGGTCCTACTCTGGATCAGGTGGATTTACATCTTGGGAAGGACAAATCAGGCTCCAAGTACTTTGTTTCTGTGCTGTGATTCAAAACAACAACAGTAATTGCTACTTAATTTGATGATGGTCTTTATGAGAATGTTGTTTTCTTCCAGGAATCAGGGTGAAACTAACAACTGCAGAGTAGCCAGAAGAGCAGCAAGTGATCATGGAATCACAGAACCACTGAATGGTTTGGGTTGGGAGAGACCTTCAAGTTCATCCAGTGCCACTCCTCCCATGGCAGGGACACCTTCCACTGCCTCAGGTTGCTTCAAGCCCCAGTGTCCAACTTGGCCATGGACACTGCCAGGGATCCAGGGGCAGCCACAGCTGCTCTGGGCACCCTGTGCCAGGGCCTGCCCACCCTCACAGGGAACAATTCCCTCCCAATATCCCACCTAACCCTGCCTCTGGCAGTGGGAGCCATTCCTGTCCCTCCATCCCTTGGAAACAGTCTCCCCCTTTCTTTCCTGTGGGCTCCCTTCAAGCACAGTCACCCCAAAGCTCCTCCTCTCCAGGTGAACAATCCCAGCTCTCCCAGCCCTTCCTCCCAGCAGAGCTGCTCCCTCCCTCTGATCCCCCTGGAGCTCCCCTGGACTCTCTGCAGCAGCTCCAGGTGCCCCCTGTGCTGGCCCCAGGGCTGGGGCAGCTCTGCAGGTGGGCTCTCACCTGAGCCCAGGGGCAGAGGGGCAGAACCCCCCGTTCCCTGCTGCCCAGGCTGGGCTCAGCCCGGGCCAGGGGCTCTGGGCTGGGGCAGGCCCAGCTCTCACCCACGGCAGCCCCAAGCCCCTCTCCCAGGGCTGCTCCCTCTGCTCCTGCCCGGCCTGGGCTGAGCCCGGGGCTTGCCCTGACCAGGTCCTGTCCAACCTGCTGGGATTCCCCTGGGCCACTGCTGGAGCTTGTCCAGCTCCCTCTGGATCTCATCCTGGCCTTCAGGGGGGTCACTGCACTCTCGGCCTGGTGTCACCTGCAAACCTGCTGAGGATGGCCTCGATCCCTCTGTCTGAATTTTTTCCAGTTCATTCAGCCTCACAAAATTAACCACCACTCAAATAAATGTGCCTGAAATCATTTTACTGTATTAGGGGTGTGTCAGAGGTATGAGACTCCTGGTGACACTGCAAACCCCATTCCCAAAGATGGCAAAGAGGAGCAGTGCAGCTGTCCTGAACCCACATCTCACAATTTCACAGCTGCTCTGCCTGAGCCAGGCACCTTAGGGGTGACCCAAAGGTCTGGGTTGTGTGGACCATGGTGAACACAAAGAGTATTGTCAAGTAGGGAGTGATGCTTTTCCAAATGCATGTAAAATAAAGAGAAACCTGTACCTAAGGGATGCCTGTTATCATTAACAGAAAGGATATTAATTAGCTCTGGAATTTTAATGGAAATATTGTTTCTAAGTGTTAAAACTGCTCCCAGCACTGAAGTGTATGCAGTAACTAAAGAAATCTGTCTCAGTGTGAAGATACTCTACAGTGACTGGATGAACCTGGAGCATGATTCTGGATTATGTTGCTGGGGTTATTCACGATCTAAACTGAATCTACTTTGAATTACTGAGGCAAAATACCTTGTTTTCCCTGTTAATCACATTTAAGGAGAGCCTTTCCAGATCCCTAGCCCTCATGCCACCATTCTGCAGCTGTTGCCTGGGCCCCTCAGGGCTGGTACAGTGTAGTTTAAAATCAATAATAAATGTTCTTCCTTTTAAATTCCAGATAGTCTCTGTGTTAGGAGAAGTAGAGGAATTAAGCCCCTACACTAAGTGCTGGAAATCTTTTGCATCTCATAGAGAAAATGAGTTTCATGATGTTTCAAGCTCAACAATAATTTGGCCCTAAAATATGTAATATTTCAGAGGATATTTCTGGTTGGTCTGTTATGAATTGATTTACAAAGCTTTGTGTTTTTAACTCTGTTGATGTTACACCCTTATAATTCTCATAGTAAAATTTTTCTGATATGAACCATTTCTGCCACACACACCCTCAAAAGAATAATTATTAAAAAAAAAAAGATTCAAGAGAATATAACCACATATCTTTTGACATAGCCCTAACAATGACCATTGTGGTATATTTAATTGGGAATCAAACTGCTTTGTAGCACCAAATATTTATGTAAAGGCAGCCAAATCAGAGACAAGCTTTGAAAGCTTTTACTAAATAATGATCCAAAGTGCAGCAGGGACAAAGGAAATACACAGAAAATTAATTAATGGAGGCATTTGTAAAACAAAAGGAATGGGAACTGTTAGGAAAATTAAGAGGTTCCATGTAAAGGAGGAAGAAACTTGCCACACACATGCACAAAACCCCACCAAAATACTCCAGCCAAAAACCACCAAACCAGCCAACCAATGTGTGCTTCTTGGAGCCACTCACCTGATGGGTATCAATGTATGTGTGTGCTTGTGTTTGTAGTGTTAGATCTATGAAAACTGACCTTGGTTCACAGATCAGCCACTAATTTAATGGAATTTTAGGTGGAATTTTCCAGATGCATCTTAAAGTATAAATATCTTTTTTTTTTTTAATTATGAGTTATTATAAGGCTTAACTAAATGCCTCTGTGGCAGTCAGGTCAATAAACCCCTTCAAGGCATTAGGAAAGAAACAGCCAAATTTACTGCTATGTATTCATCCTTTTTTGTGTGTGAAGGAAAACTGTGGAAATCGAACAACCTGAAAGCAAACAGTGCCCTGCCTTTCCTTTTACAGAGAGAGGTGGGATGAGGTTATGATGGTGCTGTGTGCATTTCTGTACACAATCCTGGAACAGTTTAGGTTGGAAAGGACCTTTCAGATAATCCAATCCTACCCCCCACCATGGGCAGGGACACCTTCCACTAGCCCCAGTTGTTCCAAGCCCCATCCAGCCTGGCCTTGGACACTGCCAGAGGTCCAGGGGCAGCCACAGCTTCTCTGGGCACCCTGTGCCAGGGCCTGCCCACCCTCATCCTAAAAGGAATTTTTCTCTATGCCCAATGTAAATCTGCCTTCTCTTATTTTAGAGCCACTGCCCTTTGTCCCCTCACCACAGGCCTTCTTTCAAAGTCTCTCTGCACACTTCATAAAAGTCCAGCCATGTCTCAGTCTCAGTATTGATGTTGCCCAGTGCATTTTTCCCTACATTTCTACTAGGCTTTCCCTCCCAGCTGGATTTATTAGCCCCAAAAGATGATGACGTTAATGTATAGCAAGGGACACTGGCAGCTCTTTGCTCTCTGTTCAGCAGATCATAAGGTAGAGGTAAAAAAAGAAAGAAGTGAAGCAACATCCTGACTTGGAAAAAAGGAGAAAAAAATAAATAGTATTTTGAAATGAAAATTCCTTTCACTGAATAATTTAAGATGGAAGTGTAAATGTAGCTAATTCAGGGGTTTCTTTGAATTTTTGTATATTAGTATATAAAGCTGGCATAAACCTAATTTCAATATTTAATCTCTAGGAGGAAGGAGGGCAGTAGCAGCTAAGACCAACTGGACTCTCTTGTCAAGATTTTGAGGCCAAGGGCACAACAATAGTCTAAGCTGTTTGTGTGTGAACTGTACTGCCAACAAAAACAAGATGTACCAGCAGCTCTAGTAGGCAGCAGAAGTTCTAAAATTAATCATAAAGTAGCCTTGACTGAAGGCTCTTTGTATATAATGTAGAAGATCACAACATCAATTGAAGATAAGAACAGAAAGCTGAGTGTTTTAATCCTGTACTTCAGATAGGAGGAAGCAGCACCCATGTTTTTGGAGTATTTTCTTCAAAATAGGAGTAAAATAGAAAGTTCAGAGACTGGAGATAATTTCTGAGCTAAAGCTTTCCAATATTTTGTAGCATAATTCAACACCAAGCAAAAGGGTAATTTTAGGGTAGGGTTACTGAACCATAACAGACCCACAAAAACCCCACTGCTGGCAAAAGCATCCAAAGCTTTAATCATGGTAATGGGGTAAATCTGGATAAGAAAAGAGATTTAGCACCAGAAAAAGCAGCCATCAGTTCCAGAGTTCCTGGACTTAAAGCTCATTATTCCAGGTAAAACCAGAGCCTCATTAACAGCCAGCACCAGAGAGGTGAGTCCAGGGTTACATCTGTGTAGCTGATACAGGACCATTACATCTTCCCAATTTTCCTATTGATTCTGAGATAGGACCTTTAGTCCTATTTTCGACACACTTATTCCCAGGTAAAAATAGCTGAAATAAAACAAAATCAACAAATGCACGAATAAACAAAGGAAAATCTGTTTCTGCTAACTTTGTGGCAGCTATAAATGTGGAGCTAGGGAAAATCTGCTTTTATTCCTGGCTTATTTCTGTGTGATGATGACTGTGGACTAGTCATTTGCTCTTTCTTTTGGTAATGATCCTTATTTTTTCCCTGCTGTTTCCTATCTGGATTATAAATGTAGTTATCCCTAAAAGCTACCCTAATATAAACAGCAACAATCTGTCATTTTCTTCCATTGTGTAGAACCAGAAGGATTACAGCAAAACAAGAATCTCCCAGACAAGAGTAATAGTCTTAATTAAAATATACAAAACTCAGTTCTGTATTCATACCTCGCTTATCATGTTATTAACAAAATAAACCAAAATAAGATTGTGAGACCAGCATGCTTTTTTTTTTCTCTAATTTTATAATAACTGAAAATAATTACAACTTTGAGCAAACCCTTAAAATTTTAATACAGGCACAAAACACATGGCAGAAGAGAGGCTTGGTTTCCTGCAATTTGAATAAATTGCAAGGACACTCTTTAATTTCTGAAGGGAAGTTAAAGGCTGTCTAGAAAAGATCCTGCTGTTTAAAGAACAACACATATTTCACTTCTCTTAATAATGCATAATACTTGTAATAAGATGTCACTTGTGTAACAGCCATAGACAGGAGAAGTATCAAAATAAATGTCCAAACATTGCATGTCTATAATATAAATTAGGAGACAGACTTGCAATAATGCTTATAACAAATACCAAGTGATTTTATCTCCTGGGACATTTTTGTCTTCCTTAAGCAATCAAACCCACAGCCTGAAATGCAATATAGAAGGTGATAGAAAGGGTGGAAAAAAGAGCAGTTTTCTACATGTTAATCTGCACAACAGAAAAATTAGTACAGATACCAGAGTGAGGGGCCAAAATCCCACCTTGGAAGATATGGAATTGTGATCTGCACCACTACAGGAACTCTGAATCACATCCTGAAGCAGTGAAAACTCTCTCTTGTGGCAAAGAAAGGCCATGTTACTCCTGAAATGCTATTTTTCCACACAGGTAATCTCCTTCTGATGAGTTCATCCCCTGCTGGTGCTGTATGCCTTTATATACCATAATATTCAAGGGTGCAAAGAAATCTCCCCGTGCAGAACAGCTTCCTTGATACCTTGAAATTTTTATTTAAGGGATTATAATTAAAACCACACACACAAGCCCATCCAAAACAACAACAAAGAGCTAACAAAATACCCAAGGTGTTGGTCCACTTTAAATCCCTCCTTAGTAAAACAAACAGGCTGCTACAGAAGGAATTAATTTAAGGACCTTGCTTTCACAAAGAATTTCTAAGTGCTCACATCAATAACCAAAAGTGGAATGGAGCAGACAAGATTTCCTTGCAGGAGAAGTAAAAAAAATCTGTTAAAGAATCTGTTTTTCTGACAAGTGGTGTACAACTTTTCAGAGCCTACAAAGGCATGTGTTTTAAGGCATATTTAGCATTCTTAACAGAGCCATTCTAAGAATCTTGGGTTTTAACCACAGTGGGACACTAAAGGCTCTGGAGGAATTCTGTCATTAACAACAGAATTCTAGTATTCTTTATATAAATACATATACACAAACATATACATATATATATACATAACACACATTCCTCCTTTCTACCCTAGGCACACTCAGGAAAGTTTATCTGTCCCTTCCAGAAAGACCACATGCTTCCACCTGGAGAAAATAAAAAAGCAAAGCTACAAATATCCCCTGAAAAATAATAAAAAAAAAAAGTCCTCCCAAACACTCACTCAGGGGCTCTAAATGAACAAAGAGAACATGAGTCATGATGGTATTAGAGGAATGGTGATGATATTAATTACTGGAAATGAATGATGAAGAGATAAAATTGAATTTTTTGCTGAGGACAGAGAAAGGCAAAGACCTCATTTTCTTTACCACTTAGTACAGAATTCTAACACCACCTGTAGTTTGGTCTCTTTGCACTTTAAACTCTTGAAGCTCATGAAGGTTGGTTAAATCTTAAGGTTTTGAATGAGGTCATGAAACAAAGAATTTCATGGTGTTAGTTTTTAAAAGTTTAATTACTGGGGTAAAAGCACTTCCAAAATGTGCCCAAAAGGATTCCATTCATTCCTGATATTGATTTTCCACCTTCTGTGGTATTTATTGTAGAAGTGACAACAAAAGCCTGAAGATATGATCCATATGGAAAAAACCAATCTGCCTCCAGAGCCTTTGCCTTGAAGAGATCCCAATCCAAGTGCAAAGCAGACAAAATAAATAGAAATGGGCCATAGGGTGTGCTCACAGGGGGTTTAGAGCTGCAGTGAGGGATGGTGAGGACTGGAGGAGTGTAACTGCAGAGCCAGGAGCTGGAATACAAGTCTGGATCTTTAACAGCCTCTCTGTCATGCAGAAGATTTCCTGAATACCACCAAATAACAAGGAATAGCCACAAGAATAGCACTGATGTCCCCAGGCAAACATATCATCCATGATTTCCCCTGTTTGTCCAACACCTGGGGTTGTGAAGGATCTTTTGCCTGGATTCTAGTGGATAGGGGGGCTTAGCATTGATACTGAGAAGGAGTTTGCAGGCACAGGCAGGTTTTGGAGGGATCTCTTCCAGCCTGCCGACCACGGCACTCTCATCCCATCATCGATGACTCTTCCCTCTTCCCAAGCTGCTGCCTTTTGTGGTGCTCCTGATGGACAGCAAAGGTCAGAGGGCTTGTCAGGGGCAGGCAAAGGGGGCTGCAGCACAAACACTCCCACCCTGGGGAGGGATTACACTGCCTCTGCCACACCACCCATCTCCAGTGGAAAAGGACTGAGGAGCCCAAATCCACACACAACCCAGTGCTTTTCACAAGGCTCTTCACAGCCAGGATTGACAACGCCAGAAAGTTAGGGGAAAATTGGCTCTGCTTGAATCCTTTCCTGGATTCTGGAGTTTACTCTTAAGAGCCAAACACTCCTTCTCCAAACCCCAAACTGGCCGTGATACAAGGAAAGAAAATTAACATTGGCTTTACATCTGGCAGGAGTTTTACAATCAGTGCTGCTCGTTGCAATATAGATCTGTCAAGCATTACCATTATCTGAATGCCATTTACTCCCTTAATCTATGTAATTCACCTCACTATGGGCTTGCTCCAAAAAAAAATCATGGCAGTAGTAAAAAGGACCCCTTTAACTTGAGAGCATTCCTGATCAATCACTTACATAGCCCTAATATTTTTAATACCAGCCTGTAGCTCTGTGAGAAACCACAGAAACTCCTGCTCAGTGATGCAATTTTAAAAGTAATTTTAAGAGTACCACCTGTCCTTGTAACCAGCAGTATATCGCCAGTGATCCTTATTTACTCAAATAAAACTTGACTGGATTCTTTTAATACTCTACAGCAGTTTCCCTGGCTGTCTTTAGTTTCTATGGAAACACATTCAATTATTATTTTGTCACACAGGACTGAATTGCTGCATAGACTCCCCATCCACAAATGGGCACTTGAACTCTTGAATGAAATATCCCCATCCTCAGCTCTAGAAATAAAGGTTTGTTGGGTACTCAAAGACCATTTAGTTTCCCAGCATGAAATGATTGTGATGGGGGAGAAATTTTGAGTTGTCATGGCATAATCTTTAATGCATCCTACTAAACCCTGCAGCTTGAGGATCTCAACAATTTCCCATTTTGAGTTGAGGATGATATTAGGGTAAAAATAACCATTATAAAGAGGAAGACAGGGTTGCTGTGCAAGAAAGCCTCATTGTCTTGCCAAGGGAGTTATTGTTTTCCTACTGATCTGCAATTTGGTTGATTCTTCTACTTAAAATATTCCTCTGAAGTTGAGCGTGGTTGTTGAGGTTGTTTCACAGAGCTTTTAAATTTTGACCTCTTTAATATTATTTATACTTTCATCTTTTGTGGTTTGCACCAGGAAAAACCTGAGCATGTTTTCAGGTAATGCTGTTTAGCATGTAAAACATAAACCCATTAGATGGAGTGCAAAGCAACATCTGTAGTGCCAAGGCATAATCCCCCACCCCCAAATCTCAGTGTTTATCCTCCAGGTAATCCTGAAGTCATGTCCAAACCACCTTTCTCAACTCTCACTCTATGATGCAGTAAAATTATGTTTATTTTAATGTTGGAAAGCTTTTTTTAAAATTTTCTTCTTGAATAATTTTAATTTCTATTAGGGAGGCTTGTTTGTTCTGATTTTTAAAAATATTCATTTATTTATTTTTTATTTAAATAAGATCCCTTTGGAGCACAGAGGGGAAATATCTTCTCTAAACAAACTGCTAATTATGAACACCTTGTACATAACACTGACCGGGTTTTCCTCTAAATATCACAGGGAGATTTATTACTAATACGTGAAAAATGGTCTACAAACTTTTTTTCTAGGCAAACTCAGCAACCATTGAGGAAAATACATCATTTACATTGTGCTGGGAATTGCCTTATTCTAGTTCTGGACCCAGAGCAGTTGTGGAGCAACTCTCTTATTTGGAAGGAGGTGGAAGCAGCATGTTGTCCCCACATCAGATAGATGGGAATGGATAAAACATGACTTTTCCTTCTTTTTCCAGTGCCTGATTCATAGTGGACATAGCTGCAACTCTTTCCCTCCTTGGGCAGACAAGTTTTTCTCAGAAGTGATTGATGGAGGAGACTTTCTGCCCACTGAGGACAGCATGACAAGGACAGAGACCCAAAGCTCCTTTTAGGGGTCACATGAGGTCACATCACAGTGAACTCAGAACTAGCACTCCATCACACCTTTCCTTTCCTTTCCTTTCCTTTCCTTTCCTTTCCTTTCCTTTCCTTTCCTTTCCTTTCCTTTCCTTTCCTT
>VZUI01028195.1:0-31424 GCA_013401135.1 Cettia cetti
ACTGGGGACAAGGGATGGAGGGACAGGACACAGGGAATGGCTCCCAGTGCCAGAGGGCAGGGCTGGATGGGAGATTGAGCAGGAATTGTTGGCTGTGAGGGTGGGCAGGCCCTGGCACAGGGTGCCCAGAGCAGCTGTGGCTGCCCCTGGATCCCTGGCAGTGCCCAAGGCCAGGCTAGATGGGTTTGGAGCAGCCTGGGACAGTGGGGGGTGTCCCTGCCATGGCAGGGGTGTGGCTGGATGGACTTTGAGGTCCCTTCCAACCCAAATCATTCTCCATGCTCATCATCCCTCACCTCACTTGGGCACCCTGTTGTCACCCTGTCCCCAGCTGCACCCACGCTCTCTTTGGTCACACAGTGGCACCCCTAGAGAGGAGCACCCATGGGCAGTGGGGACACCCAGGGGTGTCAGAGCACCAGCAGTGCACGGGTGACAGCTTTCCATCCTTCCTGGAGTCCCTGCCATGGGGGATTGGGGGCTGAGCTGTTGGGGGTCCTTGGGGTGCCCTGCATGGGGGACCTGGAGGGGCCCTGGGTGCCCTTCCATGAGGACAGTTTTGGGGTATCCTAAGCAGGAGAGATCTTTGGCCGCCCTCGATGGGATCTTAGGGTGTCCCAGGTGGGAGGGGAGTGAGAGTTTGGGGTGTCCCGTGCTGGGGGTGCCTGATGAGGCTTCTCTGTGTACCCCAGGTGAGTGTTGGGGTGCCCCTTTGGGGACCCCTGGCTTGTCCCGAATCAGGGTTATCGGGGTGCCCGAGCTGGGCGGGATATCGGGGACCAGCCCCAGCACCGCCAGGAGCTCCTCCGGCCTGGGGTGGGCGGGGAACATAATCCCCTCCCCCGTTAATTAACGGCAATTAACGGCCATAAAGGGCTGCAGGCAGGGCCGGGGAATCGAGGCCCTTTTGGGTTTATTCCTTTTTTTCTTTTCTAGATTCTCTATATCCTTTACTCACACAGTTGTTGCTTTGTGGTTTCATATTGTAGCTTGCTTTCCCACTTTTCCCGGGCAGAAAGGCAAAAGAACTTCCAGGCTCCCTGTGCCGTGTTGGTTTTACTTAGGAACCAAGGTTGAAACCAGCTGAGATGTACTTTTGTAAAGAGGGCCTGGATCTTATCCTAAGGGGGAGAACCTACAAGGTGCCAGAGATGGGGTGATTAATGCACCAGGTGCTTTTCTAACTGGGGGATTATTGTCAGATATGCTAATTTGCAGAATCTATGAAAGCTGTACACGGGTCATGTGCAGTGTGCATCTTGGGCCTTTTCTACCTGATGAATTTCTGCACCTGAGGTTCCTCCTATAAAGGTACCCTTTTATCACTCTAATTGTGTCTGATCCAGATTTTTAAGGCCAGAGAAAAAGACATCAGGAGGACTGGCAGCAGCAGCAGGGGGTGGGGGGGTCACTCTGTGGCTGTGAGGGACCTGTGCATGCAGGTGAGGGGCTCAGGGGTCCCACCCACCGTGCTGTGAAGGGAGCTGGAGGGGGTTTCACCCCCTTCCTGCAGGTCTGGGGGGGCTCATTACCGACCTGGGGGGCTCCACACCCTGTAGCTGTAGGGGCTGTGATGGTTTGGGTGTCCCCTGGGTCACCACTTTGCTGGGGGCTCGACACAGGTGAGAGGAGGGTTTGGTGTCACCTGAGCACCCACCTGTGCTGCTGCTTGCCTGACTCAGCTCATCCTCTGCCCTGGGGCTGGGGAGCTGCTCCAGCTGTGCCCATCAGGGCCATGAGCAGGCACAGGATGTGTCAGGACGATCCCCACTGCCAGGGGACAGCCCCAAGCCTGGCCCTTCCCCCTGCCTGTACAACAGGGACCTGGGGCTGGCGCTGCAGGAATCTCTTCCACGCTCCTAGAGTGATTTGAATCCCAGTGTCCCATCCCTGAAATGTCCAGGGTGAGGTTGGATGGGGCTTGGAGCAACCTGGGACAGTGGGAGGTGACCTTGCCCATGGCAGGGAGTGGAATGAGAGGGGCTTTAAGGTGCCTTTCAGCCCAAACTCTTCTGGGATTCTGTGGGGATTTCTTGGATGTGAACCCAAAGCTCAGCCCTTCCTCCTCCCTCCTTGGCCTATTCAATGCTCAGGTGATTGACTCTAATGATACTAAACACCTGGAAATGTTTGCTGCAGCCAAATTTGCAATCCCTGAACTTGCAAAACCAGCAAAACAGGGGGATTCTTCAGGCCCTTGGAGGGGCAGGGGCTGAGCTCTGCTCTGGGACAGGGACAGGAGCCCAGGAAGGGCTGGAGCTGTGCCAGGGCTTGGCACGGAGCTCAGGGAAAGGTTCTTCCCCCCGAGGCTGCTGGGGCACTGCCCAGGCTCCCCAGGGAATGGGCCCAGCCCCGAGGCTGCCAGAGCTGCAGGAGCCTTTGGACAGAGCTCCCAGGGGTGCTCAGGGTGGGACAGGGGCAGCAGGAGGAGGTTCCTTTCCTCAGAGCTCAGGTCATCCTGTGCCAGCTCAGGGCCAGGTGCTGCCCCTCTTGCCAGCTGTCCTGGTGTCTGTAGCAGGGTTTTGAGGCTTTTTGGCCCAGTTTTCACCTCTCTGCCCCTCTGTGGTTTTGTGCTGCTTTGTTTGTGCAGAGCATGGGGTGCTGCTCCCCACGGGGTGGCTGCAGAGAGGGTTCCAGGTGTGAGGGAGGTGTGAAGTCCTTCAGGGGAGGGGGACACACGCCCAGGGTGCTGCTCCTATGGCTTGGGACAGGCCTTGGAGCAGCCTGGGACAGTGGAAGGTGTCGCTGCCCATGGCAGGGGGTGGGACTGGATGGGCTTTGAGGTCCCTTCCAGCCCTGGCTGCCTGTCCCAGGTGAGGGCTGTGGGAAGGGCTGCAGCACCTGGCTCCAGTGCTGGTGGCCAGATGCTTTCCTGGCTGGTGGCCGTGGCTCTCTGCAGGGCCCCCTCTCTGCTGTGTCCCACAGGGTGCCTGGGTGTGGATCCCTGGCCACCGAGGTCTGGGGGGTGACAGAAATACCCAGAGGCCACAAGTAAGGCGACCCCGTTCTCCCCCTCAAGGATGGCTCAGTAAGGCTGGAGCTGTGCAGCCCTGTGGGTCCCTGCTGTGCTCCCCACGTAGCCAGGGGTCCCCAGGAGAGGGAGATGCTTCACTTTGTACCCCAAACCAGCCTGGGCTCCTCAGCAGGCCTGAGGGGCTCACACTGACTGGACAGGGCCCAGCTGGTGCCTGAGGAGGTGCCCAGAGCCTGCAGCGTGTCTGGCTCGGGGTGCCCCGTGTCCCCTGGCCCCCTGGGGAGCTGCTCCTCGCTCCTGCTCCTCCCTGGCTTCCCAAAAGGCCTCCAGCTCAGCTGCCCCTGCCTGGGCTGGGAGTCCTGGTGATGCCCAGCACAGGGGTGTCCTCAGAGAGAAGCCCTGCTCCCAGAGCCCCATCCTGCTTTCATGGGCACCTGTCTCTTTTCAGCCCTGCTCCAGCTCCATCCCTGCAGACACTGCCCCACCCCAGGGAGCTCCAGCTGCCTCTGGGGTGCCCATGAGCTGGTGGCCCTGAGCCAGCTGTGCTGCACTCACTCCACTGCTGCTTCCTGCAGGACAATTCCATTGTAGATGGAGCCCTGGGCCCCCCTCCTGCCCCAGGCACACCCCTGCCCTGCCCTGGCACAGCCCTCTTCCTCCAGGCACCCTCCTCATCACCATCAACCCCTCCCAGCACTGCCCATGCACCAGCAGGAGCTGAGTTACAGCTGCAGCAGCTCTCAGCTGGGGGACACGGACCCCTCAGGCAGAGGGAGAGGGAAGAGAATCCCCTGGGAGCGTCCCTGGGGGGCAGAGGGGAATGCCTGAGGTCCCTCTGGGAGGGGATGTGTCCTCCTGTGTCCCTGTGCAGCAGGTTTGGGAAGAACCAGCCCCTCATCACCAGGGGAGGACAGCGTTGGCCAGGGACACCATGAGGTTCCTCACCATGGTCAGGGGCTGGGTGGATGGGAGGGTCCTGGGCTCCAGCCCCCCCAGGGAGGTGGGTACCCCCATCCCTGCAGCCCCTCCTGTGCTCCTCCTGCCCTGGATCCCTGGGGTGAGGCTGCACCTGTCCCCTCCCTGGGAAATGAGAGGCAGGGACTGAACCTCCCCAGAGCACCTGGAGGTCTGGGGCCAGCTCAAACCTCCTCCCTCCCTGCTCGCCAGGCGTTTGGGAATGCAAAACAACCAGGAATGACAACAGCACCGGGAAGTACTTAGAGATTGGATTTATCCAAAAGAATGTCACAGGGGCCACCATCAAAACCTACCTGCTGGAGAAGTCCTGTGTCACCTGCCAGATGTGTCTCTGGGGTGGCACAGGGACGGGGCTGAATGGGAGCCCCAGAGCTGCTGAGCTGAGCTGGGGGAGGGGAAGGTGTCCCCTGTCCCCAGATCTGGGGCTGCAGTGCTGCTGCAGGGTGGCCCACAGTGACCTGAGATGAACTCTCAGATCTTCTACCAGCTCTGGGCCTCAGCCAACCTGCCCGAGCTCCAGGGCCTGGATCTCTGTGAGTGTCCCCACATGTCCCCAGGACCCCATCCCTGCCAGCCTGTCCCGTGCTGGGCAGTGCCAGCCCTCTCTGCCCTCCCAGCTGCTGATGATAACTGCACAATCATGGAATGATTTGGGTGGGGAGGGACCTTAAAGCTCATCTCCTTCTGTCCCCTTCCATGGCCAGAGACACCTCCCACTGTCCCAGGCTGCTCCAAGCCCTGTCCAGCCTGGCCCTGGGCACTGCCAGGGATCCAGGGGCAGCCACAGCTGCTCTGGGCACCCTGTGCCAGGGCCTGCCCACCATCCCAGGGAACAATCCCTTCCCAATCTCCCATCCAGCCCTGCCCTCTTTCTGCTGATGCTCAGGGCTGGGGGGTGCTGGGAGCCCCGTGGGGCAGGGCAGGGCAGGGCTGGCCCCCAGGCTGACACGTGTCCCCTCCCAGGTGGGGCAGGGTCCTTCCACAACACACCAGGGCCAGTGCTGCAGTGCCCAGAGCAGAGACACCGAGGCTTGGAGAGCTCCTGGCATTCCCTGCCTGCTCCTCCTGGGTAAGGTCCTGGCTGGGCAGGGCTGGACAGGGCTGTCCCCAGGGCTGGCTGTCCCCAGGGCTGGGCAGGGCTGTCCCCAGGGCTGGCTGTCGGCAGGGCTGGCTGTCCCTCTGTCCTCACCCTGACCCTGGGGAAGGAGTGCTGAGGCCAGAGATCCCAGTGCTGGGGAGCCTGGCTGTTTACTGGGAACTCCATCCCTCTGAGGGGTGTGGGGGCAGCCTGGGGGTCCCTGATGGGGGTGGACATGAGGAACCCCTCCCCTGCTGTGCCTGCAGGTGTCACCACCCCGAGCAGCTGGAGCTGCCATCCTGCACCTGGGCGAGGTCCTGATAGAGGGTGGCACCAGGGTGGGCACAGCTTTACTGTGGAGGTGGGAGAGGAGCTGGTGCCACCCCAAGAGCTGCAGCCAGGCCAGGCCTCAGTGACCAGGAGTGTCCCTTTGCAGCCAGGCAGTGAGGCCCAGGGCCATTCTGTGCTCTGCTGGGCAAGGAGGTGTCACAGGTGATGGCCAGGCTGGTGAGACCTTCATGAAGCCGAGCTCTGTCCAGGCAGCAGGCACTGGATTCCTGGGAGGGCCTGGCCAAGCACAGGTACAGACAGGCCTTGAGCTGGATGGTGAGGAGGGAGGGTCCCTGGAGGGTCACCACAGCTCCACTGGCATCCTGCACATCCATGGGTAGGAGCAGCTCCCCTCTCCTGGCTCCTGGAAGAACTCGATGCTGGTGCTGCTCCAGCTGGGGCACAGCCGTGCCTGTCCCTGCAGTGGGGAGAGCTGAGTGCCTGAGGTGGCTCTGCCTGGAGGTGCAGCACGCTGCCACAGGTGTGAGGTGCTGGAGCACGCCAGCTTTGAGCAGTTCTGCATCAGCCACGCCAACGAGAGGCTCCAGCAGCACTTTAACCTGGTGCCATCTCCCAGGGGTGTCCCCAGGTGTGTCCCTTTGCTGTGAGCCGCTGAGGGGGGGCCTTGCCTGTCCCTGCTGATTTTGTGCTCTGTCTCAGCCCCTGCTCTTTCCCAAAGTGCTCCACAGAAAGGGCTGCTCGGGGTCACATGGAAATTAAGTTTCTGCTCGGGGGCTGAGCACCTTTGTCCTCTCCTGGCCACTCCTGATTTCCTGTCTCTGCCTTCCAGCACATCTTCAAGCTGGATCAGGAGGAGGTGACCGAGGGGCCCCCTTGGGTGTTTGTCCAATTGTGTCACAGCCAGCCGTGCCCAGAGCTCAGCGAGGGCTGGCTGGGCATCCTGCACCTGCTGAGTGGGGACTGCAGGGAGGGTGAGGGCTGCTGGGAGCAGCTGCTGTGACCACCCAGAGCCCCCCCATTGCCCCCTCTGACCCGTTTGCTTCCCAGATGCCTCAAGGCAGTGATGGGAGCTGGGCCCAGAAGCTTTACCAGGCCCACCTCAGCAGCTCCCACTTCCAGAAGCCCAAGAGGCCCATGGATGCTTTCATTGTCTCCCTATTTGCTGGAAGGGTAGGGAATGGGTGGGCTGGGGAGGGGCTCTGCACAATGGTCCCTGTCTGGAGATCATGGTGGCACCTTCTGCACCCTCCCAGGGTGGGAGGTGGATCCTGCTGGGCTGAAACTCCTTATCTGAGGGTAAATCTATGGAAACTGTGTGCTGGGTGCCACCAGCAGCCTCGCAGCAGGGCAAGAGGAGCAGCGTGGCCACCACCACTCCTGACTCCTGCACGGACGTGCCCCACGTGCCTGGAGTGTGTCCAAGCAGAGCTCTGCACCAAACTGCTCTGGGGAGCTGCAGCTGAGGCTGCTGTGGGTGTTGTGTCCTGCCAGGTGGAATACCAGTGTGATGGGTTTGTGGAGAAGAACAGGGATGCTGTTCCTGAGGAGCTGGCGGGGCTGCTGTGAGCCAGCCAGGTGAGACCCCCTGGGCAGGTGCTGAGCAGGCAAAGGCTGTGGGAGCCTGAGAGGACTGACAGGGCAGGAGGCAAATCCCTGTGTGCCAGCCCCACACAGAGCTGGCCTGGGTCAGGGTGCCCTGAGAGCAGAGTCCTTGAATATCTTGGGTGGGAGGGACCCACAAAGATCACTGAGTCCCACTCCTGTCCCTGCACAGCCCCCCCAACAACCCCACCCTGAGCACCCCTGAGAGCTCCTGCAGCTCTGGCAGCCTCGGGGCTGGGCCCATTCCCTGGGGAGCCTGGGCAGTGCCCCAGCAGCCTCGGGGGGAAGAACCTTTCCCTGAGCTCCATGCCAAGCCCTGGCACAGCTCCAGCTGTTTGTGTGTGTGTGAGCTGTGGGTGCTCCCTGTTCCGTTCCCCTTGTTTTGGCTCCCCCATTTTGGGATCCACCTTGGCCATGACCCTGCTCAGAGTCCTTAAGGTTCTTGCTGCTGCCATGTGTGTTTTCTCCCTTCCACCCTCATGCAGCTGCAGAAGGTGAGGAGCACCTGGGAAGGCTCTGGAGCTCACCTGGGAAGGGGCACAGGGCTGTTCCTGGGGCAGGGTGCAGGTGGGGCACAGCTGGATGTGGCACATCTGGGCTGTGTCCCTGGGTGGGTGAGGTTTGGGGCTCTGCAGGGACTGCCTGGCCCTCACAGCTCTCTCTGGGCAGTCTGTCCCCCTCACTGAGGATGGGTATGTCCCCATGTCCCCACGTCCCTGCAGTCCAGCGGGGTCAGGGGCCCCAGCTGCTCTGGCCACAGGTCCCTGCCCAAGAAGTCCCTGTCCAGCCAGGTGTGGGGGAGATGTGGAAGGTGTGCTGGCCTCCCCAGGAGCTCTGTGTGCCCTGGGGACCTCCTTGAGCCCCCGGGAGTTCCTGCAGCCCCCTGAGCCTTTGGGCTGATGGAGGAGCAGGGCAGCACCACCCCCCTCCACCTGCTGCATCAGGCCCAGCAGTGGGCACAGTGGGAACAGTGGGAACAACCCTTTGTGTGAGTGCCTGGCTGAGGGATGGGGATGGGGACGCTGGTGAGGCACTCCTGACCCTCTTGCCCTGCATGGTTTGGGGTGGCTGAGACCTGGATCAGCCCCTCTGTGCCCCAGGTTTGACTCCAGGCCAGTGGTGGAGCAGCTCCCAGGCTCCAGGGTCCTGGATACCATCCAGATCAGCACCTCAGGATAACCCTGCAGGTATCTCCTACCCCAGCAGCACCCTGGGTGCTTCCCCCCCTCCAGCCAAAACCCTTCTGGCCCCACAGATGGATGTACCAGGAGCTCTTGGAGAGGTACAGGCCTTTGGTGAGCAGAGAGGAGCTGAAGGACACAAACGTCAGATCTGCAGCACCGCCCTTGGGAGGCTGCTTCAAGTAAAGGTCCTGCTTTGGGGGTGCAGCTGTGGCACCAGAGCATCCCTTGCAGGCGCTGTTCCCCGTGTGGCAGTGCCCCGTGAGGCACAGAGATGGGTGAGCAGGGGGTGACTGTGCCTCCGGGGGGCCGGGATGGGAGGATCCCCCTGGAGGAGCCTGGGAGGGCTCTGTCCCGGCACTGGCTCTCCAGGTCGGTGCGGGTGTGGGGGGACCGAGGTGTTTCTGCGGGCTGGAGCCGGAGGAGCTGCGGGCAGGCTGCTCCAGCCCCGGGGCACTGCGGGGCCGGGCTGTGCCCGCAGCTGAGCGGGGTCAGGGCTGGGGACAGATGGCAGCGCTGCCGGCTCTGGGCTGGGCTCTGGCACGGGTGGAATGGGCTGCAGGCTCTGCCAGGGCTTTGTCCTCCCTCTTGCCCTGCCCTCTGCCCTTTCTTCCAGCCCTTGCTGTCCCTTCTCTGGGCTCTGCCACTCCTTCCTCAGCTCTGTTTCCTCTCTGGGTTCTGCCATCCCTTGTCCAGCTCTGCTCCCCCTCCAGGCTCTGCCACCTCCCCCAGCTCGCTGTTGCCCCTCGTGGCTCTGCTCGCTGCAGGTTTGTCAGGGTGCTGCAGGATTGTGAGGGTGCTGCAGGATTGTGAGGGTGCTGCAGGATTGTGAGGGTGCTGCAGGTTTGTGAGGGTGCTGCAGGTTTGTCAGGGTGCTGCAGGTTTGTCAGGGTGCTGCAGGTTTGTCAGGGTGCTGCAGAGGGTCCTGTGCACGGGCCTGGCCCAATGCTGGTTCCTGCTCCTGTGCCAGGCAACTGCCCCCCTCCAGACCTGTGCCTGGTGCCCTTACTGAGAGGGGATCCCCACAGCAGGATCACCCTGCCCTGTTTCCTCCAGACAGGGTCACAGCACCTCCCTCACCCTCCAGAGACACCCCAGAACTGGAGCAGTGACAGAGCAGAGAAACCCAGACGGTGAAAAGGGATGCCCACAGTTACCCTGCAGGGCAGGGGGTGCCTGGGTCCCCTCTGGGGGTGCTGGTGGTGCCACTGCCCTGTCTCTGCCCCCACAGATGGGGTGGCACTGCTTGGCTGTGGTGATGCAGGCTGCTGTCCCAGTCGAGCATTGCCAGCAGCTGCACGAGGGCATGGAGCTGAAGGTGATGCAGCTGCAGGGCAGGCTGGATGAGCAGGTGGCTCCAGGTGCAGGGGCAGGTGCTTTGTGCTGACCACTGTAACCTGGGCCTGGGCCAGGAGCTGACTGCCTGACGTGGGTCCCCAGGAGAAGCTGTGCTCTGGGCTTTGCTCCTGGGTTCCTGTGCTCCTGGGTGGCAGGGGGGGGTGGGGGGCACTCTCCTGGGTGCAGCCTTGCAGCAGTGTCGTGTGCTGGGGACAGTTCTGGTGTGACATGTTCCACTCTGCTGCTGGCAGCATCCCTTTTCACCGTCTGGGTTTCTCTGCTGTCACTGCTCCAGTTCTGGGGTGTCTCTGGAGGGTGAGGGAGGTGGTGTGATCCTGTCTGGGAGCTGCAGGAAACAGGGCAGGGTGATCCTGCTGTGGGGATCCTGGAGGTGGGGAAGGGACCCTCACAGGAGCTTTGCTGTGGCTTTAGAGCCCATGGGGGTGGCAGGTCGGGGGGCTGCTCTCCCAGGCCTGAGCTCTGTGTGGGGGGACTCCAAGGCTCAGAACCCCAGAGAGATGCTGGGAAATGGGATCTCATTACAGAGAGGCAGCCTCTGAGTCTACAGGGCTCTCAGTGATGTGACACATGGGGATGTGTCCCTGCCCCCTGTTCCCAGCCCTGCCTGATGCTCTGCTGCTTTTTTCCCAACCTGGAAATGAAGCTTGAGATGATTTTAGTGAGGAGGTAATATAAGAGTAGATCTTTATTTTCTCCATTCCATCATAAAGGCCTTCAGAGGCACTTATGGAAAGATGTCCACAAAAGCCCAACCCCACAGGGATGAGTACATAGGTTGATAGGTTTTAGGAAATTAGCATAATTGATAAAAAGCACCAATTAGGAGGACAAGGGGTGATTCAATTTCTCCCCGGGTCAAACCCCTTCTCTGGAGGCCCAGCCTGGCTCCAGCTGTGCTTTGTCCATGAAAATGTATCCCAAAGAGTTGTTCTTGGCCTTGGTTCCCAGGAAGAACCAAGATAGCATGGCAACCCTGCAGCTCCCAGGGCTTGGAGCTCTGGAATTTGTTTTGTCTTTCTGCTTAGGGAAAGGCCATGGAAAAGTACTGGGAAAACTAATTAGTAATACAAGAGGCTACAGAGTTACAAATATATGTGTGACAAATTCAGATAACATAGAAAAGAAAAGGCAAAATCAAAGGGCATCAGCTCTGCCCCTCACCTCGGGCCAGGAGGGGCAGCAGCTGCAGCAGCAGCTCTCAGGCTCATGGCAGTGCCTGTGGGATGAGGCGCAGCTGCTGCAGGAGGAAGCAGCCCATGGTCCAGCAGCTGCACAGGCACAGCTGCCTGGGCCAGGAGGAGCTCAAGGAGCTCAGGCAGGTCTGCTGGGGGATGCTCCTGCTCTGCTGGGGCTCCACAGGGCTCTCCTGGCCACAGGGAGTGTCCCTGGAGGGAGCCCTCTGGGCAGGGCTCAGGCTGTGCCTCCCTTCTGCCTTCCCGCAGCACTTGCTATAGATGGAGGCTGTGAAGCTGCAGCTGGGGAAGGAGAGGGATGCCCTGGTCTGGATCTGGAAGGTAAAAGGGGTGCTCTGACCCCCTCTTCCCCTGGGTATGGGCAGGTCCTGCAGGCTGGGTGTGTCTCTGAGGGTCAGTGCCTGTCCCCACTGCGCTGTGCCCGTCCCCAGCGAGGCAGAGCTGCGGCTGGAGCTGCTGCAGGGATGTGCCCACCTGGGGCAGCACCACGAGAACCTGCAGGGTGAGGGGGCCTTCCACAGGGTGAGGGCCTGGCAGGGAAACCGGAGCCTCCAGGCAGCCCCTTCCTTGGCTGCCCTGGGCTGGGGACCACACTGTGCCCAGAAGGGCCAGGATGTGCCCAGGAATGCCAGCATGTGCCCAGAAGGGCCAGGATGTGCCCAGAAGGGCCAGGATGTGCCAAGGAATGACAGGATGTGCCCAGGAATGCCAGCATGTGCCCAGAAGGGCCAGGATGTGCCCAGAAGGGCCAGGATGTGCCAGCCCTTCCCTGTCCATGTCCCCACCCTCTCCTGCAGGGTGTGAAGATCCTCTGGGTGTACACCCTGGCCATGGGGCTGGAGCAGCTCCTCAGCCCCGTGTCCTCAGCAGCGAGGAGGTGAGGGGGGCCTGGGGGGCTGCCCTGCATGGCCACCCCCACAGGGGCAGTCCTGATGTCACCACTGTCCCCACAGAGGTGGCTGCAGTACGGGGAGGGACCCGACCTGCTCCTGGTGGACACCAGACACATCTTCCCTGTGCAGCTGCCCTTCACCCCCTCCCACTGCACCTGGATGAGCTCCACATCCCTGAGACCCTCAACCTGCCCTTGGCCACCTCTGAGCCCTGGGCTGCTGCCAGTGTCCCATTTTGAGGTGCCTGAACCCTCTGAAGTTTGGGAAGGCCGTGAGGATGGGGGTTCAGCACTTTTTGAGTTTTCACTGGGTTGTTTGGCCACCTTTTAATCCTTTGAAGCTAATAAAAGTCTTTGTATTAACTCTGGCCTTGGGGCTGTTTGCAGGGTGCTGGGAGGGAGTTTAAGGAGGGAGGGAGGTGTGAGGGAGGGCTTTAGCCCCTAGAGAAGGGGTGGTCAGCAGGCTTGGAACAGACTTACCTGCTTCCTATCAAGACAGGGAGGATTTATTTGTATGACCTGGCTTAGCAGAGCCAGGAGGGGGGGTCTGTGCAGAGCCAGGAGTGGGACTCAGTGATCCTTGTGGGTCCCTTCCAGCTCAGGATATTCCAGGATTCTATGTTGTTGTGATTCCATTTAACACTTATCCTTGGTTTTGCAAAGTCACCCTCAGGGAGGCTGAGTGACAACAGGGATCATCCCCGGGCTGTTGGTCCTTGGAGCTGCTTATCCTTGAGGTTGGATATCCCTGACTTTCCTTTTAAAGCTGGAAGTGCTGCACTAGGGTGGGAGTGGGGCTGGGAAGCCCCCAGGTGTCTGTCCCCTCCCAACTCCTCACAGGAGCCTCAGTGAAGGGTGTGCTTTTTAATGTCAGTTATAATAAAATATTTTTACAGAGCCCAAAAAATTCAAAATAGTGCAAAACATCTCACTGTCATGCATCCATGGGAGCCGCCGCCACGGGCGGGACAGACACACAGGCATCGGTGACACTGTGCTACAGGAGCAGAACTGGTCAGTTCAATCACATGCCAGGAGGGGAGGGGGCACAGGGCCAGGGGCCGAGCCCAGGCTGGCTGTGCAGGAGCAGCCGGTAGAAAAAGGGTGTAAACATTGAACAGAAACCAGAGAGCAAAGTGAAACCCTTTGGTCCCAGGCAAAGGAGCGTGGGGGCCAGTGGGGTACCCTGTTTTGGGATGGGAGGGGGCTGAGAGAGCTGTATTGACTTGTGGGGTCGTGAGGCCTCTGTGTGCCCCAGGACTCGGGGCACACCGGCCAGCTGGGGTGGCCACCCCAAAACCACACACGCAGGCCTCCCAGGCACTCACACGAGACATGCACACCACTTAGCACACAGGAATGGTGCTCACTGGGGACTGGGGGGCACAGAACTGGTGCTTACTGGGGGGCTGGAGGGAGGGCTTCTCTGGGGCGGGGTGGGAAGGGTTCTGCTTGCGCCAAGGAGATCCCACGGGCTGCACTGCTCAGGGATGCTGGTTCCCACCAGCCAGGGCAAAGAGGAATGAGTCCCTCTGCTCTGGTGCCCCCAGCCCTGCCTCCCCAGGCCCTGGCACCTTGTGGGGGGCAGTGGGGCAGCCCACGGTGGCAGCAAGGCAGGGAAGACAGGATATGGGCCGGGGGCTGCTCCCGACCCTGGTGATGCTGCTGCCAGCCAGGGAGGGAGCCCTGTGCAGGGCCTGTGGGGGCTGCACCCATCCACCCAACAGCCCCAATAGCCCTTCCAGGTGCAAGACACAGCCTGTCCAGCTGCCCTGTATGTACAGGTATTTACATATGTACACATATGTGCTCAGGGCTGGCAGCGGCCCTGCCCTCAGGACACGCCTCGAGGCTCAGGGATGGGGACAAGGGGCCATCACGCTGTGCCAGCCACTCACCAACACCCACCCACGCACGGCACGAGACACACACACCCTCCACAGCCCTTTCCTTGTGTCACTCGCTGAGGTTTGGGGCCGGGTGGGACACTGGAGGTTCAGGGATGGGCCACTGGGGTTCCTCCGTCTCAGACAGGCTGGGGAAGGGCGGATTGCTGCCCTCACCCAGACTCGGCTCCAGCCCTTCCCTGCGGCCCGCCCCATCCCAGCACCTTCCTGCGGGGTGTGACGGGGCCCGGCTGTGCTCGGCAGCGCTGTCACCCAGCCAGCGGGGCCGGGGAGGGAGGGGAGGGTCTGTCACTGCAGCCGCGGCACCCCCTCCCCCGGGCCGGGGCAGCGACTCCTCTGTGGCCGCTCCTATGGCTTATACACGGCTGGAGGATTCTGTCGGGGGCCGGGAGTGGGTGGCGAGGGCTGGGGAGGGGCACAAGGACTTTAACTGCTGCCCTCCTCGGCCGAGCGCGTGTCCGACTTGAGCTTAACGAACTCCTTGGCCACCTCGTCGTTGTTGCGCTGGGAGAGGATGCGGAGCACGGTGAGCCCGGTGTCGTCCATGTGGATGCGGCGGCCCAGGGGCAGCCAGCAGGCGCAGCCGGGGCGCTGCAGGATGTCCCGCAGCTGCAGCACGGCGATGCCCACGGTGCGGTCCTCCCGGGCGAAGCAGTAATCCTTCACACACACCTGCAGCTCGTAGCACTCGGGGCCCGTCTCTGTCCCCAGCGTGCTGAGGGGGGGGGACAAGGGACGGGCAGTGTTGGCAGGGGGCTCACACTTCACCCCGCTTCACCCCACTTCACCCGGCCGTCTAACAGCCCCTACAGGGCTGCTGTCCCCACCCCCACCCCTCGAAAAGCCTTTTCCTTTTTACTTCTGTTCCCCCCTCCCTGCTTTTACCAATGAGAAAATACCCGAAACATCCCATGGGGGATGAGCAAACTCCCTGGCACACCCCAGGAGGTCGTGGGGACACATCCCCCAGCCTGTCCCCACATTCCCAGCCTGGGGTGCCACTCACAACTGGAAGCTCTCGTTGTACTTGGGGGCCCAGCTGTTGTTCTTGGATTTGGTAGCAAATTTCCTCTTCTTGTCACTGAGGTGGGGCCCGATGATGTTGACCTCGATGAAGGGCCGGAAGATGCCTGAGGTCTGCCACTTGAGGTCATTGGCAGCCACCACTGCAAGGAGGGGACAGGTGAGGCTCAGGGAGCGCTGTCACCTGCCAGACCCCGGCACCCTGGCCAGCAGAACCCACCTTTGACGGTGACTTTGTGCTCGCCACTGGGGTTGGTCAAGAGCTCCACGTGGATGGACACCTCCCCAACGGGGTCATCCACACCAGAGCCTGTGACAGAGGGAGGAGATGGAGGTGTCTGTTTTGCCAATGTTCCTGACGTGCCCTGCCCAACACTAACCCCACTGAGGAGGCAGGTCACCGCGGGCTGGGAAGGGGTGGGCATTAGGGTGTGTCCCAAAGGGTTGTGGGCACAGCAGCAGCTGTGATGGACGTGGCAGGACAGCCCCAGCAGCAGACTCTGCCATCCCACCCCTGTGAACCCCCCCCTTGCCCGAGCAGGAGTGAGGGGCAGAGGACAGTGGCACAGCTCCCCGCGCTCTGGCCACGGAGGGGTGACAGTGTCACGGGCACAGAGTGAGCAGGAGGGACCCGGCCAGGGCAGCCACAGCCCCACCAGCGTCTCGAGGCTGACCCACCCCCTCGTACCCCCCACCCCAGGGACCACATCAAGCCCAGGGGTCCCCAAGCCTGGGGGACCTTGGGTGACCTTCGGCCAACAGGTCAGCCCACCCCATGCCCCCCCAGAGCTGTGCATGCACCCATGGGTGAAGGACGGGGGTGCAATGCAGAGGGACAGGCTCCGTGGGCCTGATGGGGCCACGGAGATCCGCCAGGGCTCAGCGGCAAGCTCCCAGGGTGGGAATGGCAGTGGAAGGAGGACATGTCCCCACGTGTCCCTGAGGTGCCAGGCCGGGCCCAGGCTGGCTCATTCCCCTCCTTCCCCCGGCCCCGCCCCACATGCTGAGCCGGGATGGAGGCGATGGAGGCTGGGGAGGGGGTCTGGGCATGGAAGGCCAAGCGGGGGTGCAGCCCCGGCCCCCAGCGGGGTGTGATGGAGGCCAAGCAGGGCCCGGGGGGGGCTCATTCCCTGCGCCCCAGGACAGGCAGACGGAGCGTGCCGGAGCAGGGCTAGTAATGGTCCTTAGGGCAACAGGGTGGGCAGGAAGGGAACGGGAGGGGCCTCCCCTAGGGCCACGTGTCCCGGGAGGAGGTCACGGTGGGTGCCCACCCCTGGGCAGCAGTGCTGGGGACAATGGGGGGTGCCCAGAGCGAGCGGGCAGACACCCCCACTCCCATGGGGACGGCCCCCAACCCGCTCTGGGGGTGGCCAATATGGCTGAGCACAGTTCCTCCAAATTCCCCCCAAAGCAGCCCTGGGAGTGGCAGTTTGCCCATTCTGGGGGTCCCCAAGGCCGGTGATGCTGGGGGGGTCCCCAGCCCCCCCCAGCCCGCGGTGCTGGGACTGTTACTAGCCCAGGCTGGCGGCAGGCAGGTGCAGGGGCGGGCGAGTAGCACACGTACCCTTCTCAGGATAAACCTCTTCACTAAGGGTAAACCTAATCCCTTTCCCACCATGAACTAGTGGGAAGGAGAGAGAAAGAGACAGAGACACGGCACAGAGTACACAAAGAGAGGAGGGAGGAGATGCAAAAGAAGGGAGGCGGGAAGAGATGAAGAAGAGAGGAGGAAGGAGATGAGGAAGAGAGGAGGGAGGAGATGACGTGCGTGGCAAACAGGAACAGTGGGGGGGGGGGGAACAAAGAGAAAGAGAGATCAGATCTCGCAGACAGACTGACGGCCGAGCACCCGGACAACACTGCAGCGACACAGGAGTGCCAGGCACCCCCAGCTCCCAGTGTGGGCTCCTGGGGACAGGGTACACCCAGGGGTGCTGGCACCCACCAGACCCAACCCCACACCCCGACATGGCTGGCACAGGAGGCACAGACAGAACAGACGTCCCTTGAGGGAGACTCACGGACAGCAAACGCACGTCCCACTCCCCGAGGACGCAGACAAGCCTGGCTGGGGCACCTGCGGTGGCCCGAGACCACCAGTGAGCATCTCAGGGCCATCCTCCAGCAGCCAAGGGACACAACAAAGGGCAGCGTTTAGAGCTGAGGGCTGATCCTGCCCTGGAAGGTGCCCAGCATCCTGCACTGCACCCCAGCAACCTGGAGCCCAGACCAGGGGCTTGGGAACCCAGCATGCCCAGGACAGGCCCTGGCACAGCATCTGGATCCTGTGGACCCTGTGACTGGTCTGTGCTGGCTGCCTGGGGCCATCCAGAGGGGACAAACACTGTGACATCTGGCCAGAGGGTGACCTTCCCCCCACCCACAGGACCCATTTCCACGCCAGTCCAGCAATGCCCTGGCACTGGGGACCCACTGTCCTTGCTGGTGGGGGACTGGGGAGTGCCAGCCTGCTGCTGCTGGGCACTCACGGCCCCTCTTCACCTGCAAGGCACGGGAGGAAAAAGCCCTTCCTTCTCCACCCATCTCTCCCCCACGTGAGCCTGGCTGGGAGCCCCAGCCCCACTGGGACAGAGCCAAGATGGGTGCTGGCCATGGGGCACCAAGCCCCTGGGGAGGATAGGGGCCCAGTGGGGGCCGAGGCAGCCTCTCCTACCCTGTGATGACTGGGTCTGCACAAAGGTTTTGATGAGGAGATCTGTGGCCTGGGTGTAGAGGGACAGGGCATAGCGCAGCGACTGCAGGTCAGGGCTCTTCTCCAGGAAGGTTTTCTTCAGCCCCACGCCGCCGGCATGGAAGTATTGCTGGAGGGGGAAAGGCCTCAGGATGCTCAGCAGTTCTGGAAGGTTCCCCCTGGTGCTCCCTGGGCCTGGGCCTCAGGGTCAGAGCCCCAGGGGCACCCCAAACACCCCAGAGTGCCCTCACCTTGATTGTGTCCAGGGCCAGCTCCACCACAGCACACTGTTTGGGGGTCAGGCTCTTGGCTTCCTCACGCACCATGTGGTCCTGGGGGACACAAACCCTGCTCAGCACAGGACCAGGACCCTGCTGCCCCCAGTCCAGGCCAGCACAGCCAAGCCAGCAAGGGGGCAGTGGTGGGGTCCTGGCAGCAGCCGTGGCTGGGCCCAGTGGCACCTACCCTAGAACAGAGAGCAGCCCAGCCCCCCAGTACCCCCAGCCCTCACCTTCAGCTCGGTGACCCCCAGCCCAGCCCCCCAGCCCTCACCTTCAGCTTGGAGAGCTGCCCCAGCTCCTTGGCCGCGTTGAAAATCATCTGTGTGCCCTGCAGAGAGCAAAGAGACAGGGACAGCCCTGGTGAGCAGCAGGGCTGGGGGTGGCTTGGCCAGGCTGGGCACACCGTGCCAGAAGCTTGCTGCAGTTCCAGGGGCTCCTCCAGGGGACAGCAGCCAGGAAGGTGACACAGGTTCCAGGGCAGCAGCCCCCGTCTCAGCCCGAGTTCTCAGCACAGCTGTGAGGCTGCAGGCTTAGGGACCCCAGGGCAGGACATCACCCCTGCGTCAGGGGCCTCATGCTCTGCTCAGCACAAGCAGCTCGGTCCAAGAGTCCCATCCTGCTTCCTGTGCTGCAAGCACCTGCTCCTGCATCCAGCAGGGCCTGGCACAGCACAGCACTGACCACTCGGACACGGTGGGAGCAGAGGGCGAGGGACAGCAGGCAGGGGCAGGATGTGGCCTGTACCCCACAGCCACCACAGCCCCCGGCCACACCGAGCCCTGCCCAGCCCCAGGGGGGTTCCCAGCCCCTTGGCACGCCAGGGACTCCCCCAGGTGGGAGACCTGGGCTGCCATTCCGTGGGGCCCGTGGGCACAGCAGCCCCCTGGATGGGCAGATCCCACTCACTGCCCTGGGCTGGCACCTCTGACTGGGCTGAGCACAAGCTCTCCTCCTCAGCTCCTCCAGTGTGCAAATGTAACTGGATAAACTGGGGCCCAGAGACCTCCACCACCAGGAGATCCAGTCCCTCCCAACACAGAAACCTCAGCATCTCTCCCATTAACCAGCACCTTCTGCAGGGGTCTGCTCCCTCCATGCTCTCATTTTGCATGACCCCATTAACCCCTCGTGTCCAGCCCTCTACCCACCCACTTCTGTCCCAATAATTCCACCCTCACTGTTCCCATCTCCCTCTGTCAGTGGACAGGCTGAGAGTTGGGGACACTGGTGTCCCCAAAACAGAGCATGACAGGACACTGTACTGAGCTGGGAGCCCCAACCCAGAGCACAAGGGACAAGGGACAGGGAGAAGGGAAGGGGAGAGAGCAGTGCCAAGTGGGGAGCAGAAGAGCCATGTCCTTACTTCAGTGTGACTGGGCAGCTTCACCCTGCTCTGGAAGAGAACAGCAAGGGACAGTTACTGGTGGCCCCAGCAGCATTTGGCCACGGTTCCAGGCCCCCCACATCCCCCAGCGACGAGGGCTCTGGCCCTGCACTCGCCGTTCAGCACCAGTTCACAGCTGCAAAGGCTCAGCCCCATGGTGAAGCTGTGATGAGTGTGCCAGATCTCTTCTGAGGGCGGGCAGGTTTGCTTCCCACCCCGTCTGGGGCTGGAGATCAGAGGGAATCAGCTCACCCAGCACACTCTGCAAACTGGGCAGGAGCCAGTGCCCCCCAGGAGAGGAGGGGGAGCCACAGGCATTGCCCAGATGGATGCTGGCATGGCTTCTCCCAAGAACCGGGATTTGGGGAGCAGGCTGGGGTCACTGCTGGGCCGCCACCCTGTGGTGAGGAGCCCCCAGACAGGGCAAGAGCCCATGTGCTGGAGAAAGCCCTTGGAGTAGGGCTGGGGCTCAGCAAGGAAGGGGGAGCAGGCTCAGAGATCCGGGGGATCTCAGCAGTCCCGGGGCCCTCACTGTGCCCAGCATGGCCCAGCATGGGGGCCCCCTCTTCCTGAGCCCCCCACAGTGGGATGGGGTCGTGTGGAGGGTCTCCCATGCATGAGGTCTCAACCCCTCAGCACCCCAGCCAGGCAGCTGGGGCTGAGGGCTGTGGAGCAGTGTCCCCCACGGGGATGGGTGACACCCCACACCCACGCCACGGGGACTAAACACTACAGAGCCCCCACTCCCTGCCCCGGGGACACACAGAGCCGGGGCTGTCCCCAGCACACAGCACAGCACACCTCACCACGACACCACGCAGGCAACAGCACATCCAGACAGCACGACAGAGGAAGCACGGACAAGCCTGGACCTCCACAGCAGGCGGGTGTGAGACCACGAGAGTGGCCCTGGGGCAGTGACACACACGGAGCCCACAGCTATTTACCTTCTCTGTCCCCTTGCCATGTTTTCTCAAGAGCGTGCCCTGTAGAAGCAATGTCAGAGGTTGAGTGTGGGGTGGGGGGACAGCATGGGACAGGACACAGGGGCACAGGTGGCAGAGACATCACGAGCTCCTGAAGGACAGCCAGTGGGGGACTGGTCCCCATCAGGATATTCAGTGAGGGCCTGGTGTCATCAGGGTGCTGGATCCCCACTGGAAAGCAGGATGTTGCACTGCTGGAGAACTTGTCCTCACACTGGGAAACTGCTGGGATGCAGGGATGCTGAATCTATGAGGATGATCCTTGCTGGGATACAGAGATGCTGAATCCATGAGGGATGATCCTCGCTGGAATACAGGATCCAGCTGTGCGTGGGCAGGCTCTGGTGCCCCCACACATCCTGCTTCAGCTCTGGCAGGTGCTCCCAGCACTGGGGAGGGAGCAGGGAGGGAGTAGCTGGGATTTGGGTTTGGCACGCAGAGCTCTGGTTTGTGCAGGGCTGGGCACCCCCACACTGATCCAGGCAAGAGAAACCGTGTGAAATGAGGCAGCAGTGCCACAGGGGAGACAAACTCAGCTCTCAGGGTGGACTGTTGGAATCAGGAGAGGGGAGCACGGAGTCAGCTGGCTGGGAAGCCTCAGAAGGAACAAGCAGCACAGGTAGGGCCAAGCAGGGCTGCCAGGAGGGGTTCCAGCCCTGGCACAGGGTAATGGGTAAACAAGAGGAGGTTGTACCAACACAGAGCTGACACTGCACTGTCTCCCAGAGCCTCAGCAAAGCTGGGTCCCCACGAGGTCCCCATGAGGTCCCCATGAGGTCTGAGGGGACACTCAGCCCCAGGCTGCCACCAAGGCCTCCCCAAATGCTGCTGCTGGACACAAAAGGTGTTGGGGGACAGCAGAGGGGTGTTTGTTCCTGCAGGGACTGGCACCAGCACGCAGCAGCTGGATCCTCCCACTGCTCTTCCTGCACAGGTGCCTGAGTCACAGCAGGGGTGGGGACAGGACTGGGGGGGGACTTGCCCTTCCCTTGCCCCCAGGGGCATAAACCCACAGCCACAGACTGGTCAGAAGAGGACAGAAGGAAACTGCTCAGTCAAAGCCATGCAAGGACCCAGCAGCCGGCCCAGAAGGGAACCAGGAGTCCAGGTTCCAGGGTCTCATCCCGACCAGGAAGGAGCCTCACAACTTGTGCCCAGCAGCCTGCCCCAACACCGAGCAGCCGGGCCAGGGACCGCTGTGTCCCCCCGAGAGACTCCTCCTCCTCCTCCGGGCAGGGAAAGCCTCTGCCCTCACCCCCTGCACAGCCGGACCCCAGCCAGGGCCTCGAAGGGAAACCGAGGCATGAGGGGAAGGCCAGGAAGGGCAGCCCTGACTCCAGGCACGGCCCGCTCCCCGCTCCTGCCTCCCGCGGTATTCTCCCCTCAGCCCCGGCCCGGCCTGGCAGTCCCTGGTGACACGGCGCTGCCATCACTGTCCCCTCCCTCCCACCCCATCGCTTCCCCTCGTCCCTCCCCACGCCCCGGCGCTGCCAATCCATCCAAGAGCTCTCCACCCACCACATCCCGGAGGGGCCGCTGGCTGTGCCGGCCAGGAGCCAGTGCCAGGCAGGGGTGGGGACCAGGAGCCGCACCAGGTCAGGAGCCGAAGGAGGGTGTGGGCAGGGCACGGGCAGCCACACAAGACAAGAACCGGCGAGGCCAGGACCGACACAGAGCGGACAGACAGACAGACAGACAGGGAGCTGCCGTACTTACAATCATCTGCCATTGAGAGGCGAGAGGAGCAATTGGAGAGAACAACCGTGACGTGAGTGTCAGCCCTCGCCTCCTCCATCCTCCCCAGTGCCAGCCCTGGCTGCCCCCCACCCCCAGCAGCACCACGGGTGTCCCTCGTCCACAGCACTCGGTGTCACTGCCCTGCCACTGCACCGAGGGGCCCATCCTTACCTGCCCAGTCCCACCTGACTGCAGGGGGGGGCTTTGCCCCAGGGGGGCTCATTGCAGGGACCCCACTCAGCTCTGACATGGACCCCCAAACTGCCAACCTGTCTGGCCACCCTGCGCGCTGGCACCCAGGGACACCTGGGCAGGATGTCCCCTGCCTGAGGGGCCAGTCCCAGCACAGCTTTCTCCAGGGACTGTCTGCCCTCAGGAAAATCACCCAACAGAGCCACACGTCCATGTCCCCTCCTCTGCCTAGTGCAGGCCCCACTGTCTCCAGAGCACGGCTGGAAAGAGACTGGGGAGGGCACTGGGACTCGGTGGCATCAGCATTCCTATGAGATTTGGCCACCTTTGGCCAAGGGTGTGTGAGCTTGGTCGGGAGTGACGTGGGGCTGACCTGAGCCAGGCTCAGGGCTGTGACACCGTGACAGGGAGGTGGCACCACCAAGGGATGACATGTCACCACTGTGCTGTCCCTCACAGACACAGCACAGGAGCTCCACAGCCCCAGAAAGGTGACATAAGGCTGACAGCTCCAGGAACTCCAAGGAAGAGCCTGAGTCCAGCTTTGTAACAGTGGCAAAAGCCACCAAAGAGTGACAAGAACAGGGGCGTGGCTCGTTGAGAGCACTCAGTGTCACCCTTTCCTGCCTGACTTTGAAGGAACCTTCAGGAAGCTCCAGGTGCAGGGGGGCACACAAACAGTAATGCAATATGGAGCCTCAGAGAGGGACCATTCCCTGGGTTTGCTCTGCTTTCCTGCTTTCCTAAACCCCCCAGGAGCAAGGAACAGCTCAGCCCTGCTAGGACTGTTTTCACATCCTCATGAAACCCCTGGCCCCTCAGGCAGCGTCTCCCCACACTCCAGGAGCCTCTGGATTCCCCTCCTGGCCCAGGGAGCCTGCCCACAGTCAGTGTGGATGAGTGTGGCACCAGCTCTGAGGGAAGGATGGATAAGAAAAGAGCCAGTGTCCCTTCTTCATGCCACAATGGAGGTGGCAGGAAGGTCCTTTGGCAAAGCCAGCCAAGAAGGTCCTGGAACAAGGATGACCAATCTCTCTTCCATCCTTTCCCTGGCAGGAGCTGGACATGGCTTTGGAGACGTCAGTGAAGTCCCCACCCTCTCACATGCCAGCGAGGGCACCTGGCCAGCAACGTCCCCCACTGGCCCCAGTCAGTCACGGGTGCCTCAGGGTCCCTGATCCCTCTCCCCATCACTCACCGTCTGGTCTGTGAGCGGGGGTAGGACGATGGTCTTCTCCATGGTGTTCATCACCAGCTTCCAGAGCTCCTTCAGCACCCGCTTCAGCACCGTCTTCTCGCAGATCTTGGCGAAGAGCGTCAGACTGCAGGGGAGACAGCGCTGGAGGGTCCCACGTGTCACCCCTCCCGTGTCACCCTGACCCTGCAGGTCCCTCGCACTGCCTGACGAGGCCAGGAGGGGCAGGGTGGGGGTTCCAGCGCCCCCCACACTCACTTGCTGTCCAGCAGGTCCATGATGGGCTGCAGGACGTTGTCAGCGTCCTGCGCGACGCTGCTGCAGGTGCTGGCGGGGACGTTGCCGGTGCCCTTCACCTGGCTCAGGATGTCACCCATCTGCTTGACACACTCCTCGATGTGTGGCTGGAAACTGGGCACCAGAACACACAGGCAGCTCAGCATATCCCCCCCAGAGCCCTCGGCCTGGTCCCAGCCACAGCTGCTGGAGGCCCAGACCTCTCCTTTGCCCACTGCCCCTGCCCTCTCACCCAGCTCTACCTGGTGGCAAAGACTCGGCTCAGGTCATCCAGGACATTGTTAAGTTTCACCTGCAGTTCCTTGAGGATGTCGCTGGCTTCTGTGTCCAGCTGCAGGAGGGACAGGTTGTTGAAGCTGACAGGGTCCCTGAACCAGCCCTCAGGGAAGTTTCTGCATCCCAAATGCATCCCTGGGGAGGATGAAGCCCTTCCCAGTCCGATATGGTGGGAGGGCAGGGTGCCATGGGTGGGACTGTGTGACCCCACACAGGAGTGTGGAATGGCTCTGCTCCCAGCACTGGGGAACTGGGCAAGGGGCTACCTGTGGGGGGAAGGGAATGATCCAACCCCCCTCAGGGCTCCCTCCCCTCCCAGTACTCACATCCTTCCCACCCATGGCTTCAAACATCTTCTCCAGCTGGACACGGAGCTGCTGGATGTTGTTCATCAGGATGCAGGGCTGGAGGGGTGGGATGGAGAGGGGGGGTCAGCACCAATAAATACAGCTGGGACAGCTGCACACAGCCCTGGGACCCTCCCACCCTGCACTGGAGGACATGAGGACAGGGATGGCACAGAAGCCACTCTGGCAGCGTGCCAGAACTGCCATCAGGAAGGGGCTGACCCACCCTGGGGTTGAAGTGACAGCTGTGGTCACCATGTGGGGACAGCAAAAGGGAGATACATCACCACTTTCTCCTTCTCCTTGGAGCAGTACGAGGCAAAATCCTTGGAGATGATCTCAGCATACTGGAGCAGCACATTGCTGATGGTCTGCAGCCAAACAGGGCACCAGAGAAGACACCCAGATAGCAGCAGCAAAGGGGAAGGAGGGAGAGAAGGAAACCATGAGTCCCACAGCAGTGAAACAACCTCATATCTGGACACACACAGGGACCCTCAGACCCTCTGGCCTCATGGATCATAGAATCATGGAATCATTAAGGTTGGAAAAGCTCTATAAATTCAAGTCCAGCCATCAACTCAGGACCACCACCATGTTCATCACTAAACCATATCCTCAAATGCCACATCCATAGGTTTTTTAAACACCTCCAGACTCCACCAGTGCCATGTGCAGCCTGTGCCAGGGCTGGACAAGCCTTGCAGCCATGAAATTTTACCAATATCCAACCCAAACCTCTCCTAGCACAACTTGAGGCCATTTCCTCTCATCCTGTCTGTGTTCCCTGGGAGCAGAGCTTGACTTCCCCACCAGCTGCCCCCTCCTGTCAGAGAGTTGTAGAGAGCCAGCAGCCCCCCCTGAGCCTCCTTTTCTCCAGGCTGAGCCCCTTTCCCAGCTCCCTCAGCTGATCCTGGTGCTCCAGCCCCTTTCCCAGCTCTCCTCTCTTCTCTGGACATGCTCCAGCCCCTCAATGTCCTTCTTGTCACAAGGGGCCCAAAACTGACCCCAGGATTCGAGGTGAGGCTTCAGCAGTGCCCAGCACAGGGGGGTGGTCACTGCTCTGGTCCTGCTGGCCACACCACTGCCGGTACAAGCCAGGTGCCATTGGCCTCCTGGCCCACCTGGACACACCTGGCTCATGTTCATGCACCAGGAGCCACATGGAAGCCAGATCCAGCACAACTGGTCTCCATGGGCAGCTCCAGCACAGCTGAGAAGCCAAGAGCCACCAAGCCAGCATGCAACTCCCTTCTATATCACAGCAAGCCAGTTAATTATATTAATTAAGCAAATAACTCATCAATTAGCTCATAATTAATTAATAATCTCTTGTGATAGCAGAGCTGGGAGCATCCCAGGGTGTGTTGGTGGCATATTGGCTGCCCACAGCTGCACAGAGGAGGCACAGAGAGCCCAGAGCCAGGGCTGGGACTGGGGTCCCAGGGGTGGGGCTGCAGGGTGCCCACCTTGGCAAACCGTCTCATGTAGTGCCCCACGATCTGGGGATCGGGGCACTCCAGCTTCTTGATGATCTCAAAGCTCTGGTTGAGCTGGGAGAAAACATCCACCACGGAGCAGGAGAAGAGCGCGTGCTCCGAGGTCTGCTGGAACTGTGGGAGTGAGACAAGGTGTCAGCAGGATGTGTGGGGGAGATTTTGGCCCCAGTCAGGACATACTGGGCATCAAGGGACATCCCAGCCTGCGTCCCCAGCCCTGCTCATACCCCATCCTTCTTGTCCCGCTCCAGCGCTCCGTGCAGGAAATCCCGGGACACCTCTTCATTCTCATCCAGCCACTGGATAACGAAGGGCTCGAACCAGCTGGAAGAGAGCCCCACCCATGAGGCCAGCAGCCCTGGAGGTGCCGTGCCCCTGCCCAGCCCCAGGGCTGCACTCACGCAGGATACTCGGGCACGCGGCTCTTGAAGGAGGGCAGCTCGGTGACGTACTCGTTGTACAGCCACTTCACCTTGAAGTGCAGGTTCATGTAGTCTGCGCTCTTGCACAGGCGGTGCTTCTCGTGCTCTGCACGGGGAAAGGGCCTGAGGGTCACTCTGAGTCCCAAATCTGGGGTGTGGCTCCCCAGGGGCAGCTCCAGGGTAGTAGGGTGAAGGTGGAAGTGCTTCTGGGGCAGGGTTAAGCTGTGCATGGTGTTGATGAGGAGAGTGAAATGGGTGTGCCCAGGGAACAGGTGAGGTGTGAGCCCAGGACAGGTCCTGCCTGGTTCCCCCATCTCTGGCTCAGGGTGGCAGGTGGGACTCACCCTCCATGGCGTACTTCATGTCCTGAGCAAAGAGGTTCCACATCACCTCAGCGCTGATCTTCCCCACGTTCAGTTCCTGGGGGAACCTGGGGCGAGGAGAGAGTGGGAATCACAGAATCTTTTAGGGTGGAAAAGACCTCCAAGGTCATCGAATCCAACCTGTGAATGATCCCCCCCATCAGCCAGCCAAGAGCACTGAGTGCCAGATCCAGGCCTTCCTTGGACACCTCCAAACCTCCCTGGGCAGCCCCATCCAATGCCTGACCACCTTTTCCATGAATTCTTCCTGATGTTGAACCTGAACCTCAGCCCTCCACATGCACAGACATCCCTCACACACCTCCCAGCAGCCTCAGCACTCCCATCTGTAGAATGGATGTTACAACCACTTCCAAAGGCCTCAAGATCCCCCTGCCTCCATGTGGGCACCCTCTGTGGGCACAGCACTGTCCCCTTCCCCAGCACCTACTCACTGGTTCAGGCAGGGCGTGTAGGAGTTCTTGTCTTCCTCAATAATGGAGACAATCAGGGTGATGAGCTTGGACCAGAAATCCAGGTTTTTGATGCTGGGGCCCTGCTCCTCAGGGGGCACCTCACCTTTCTTATTCTGGAGGGATGAAGACACGGTGGAGACTTTGGTCACCCCAGTGAAGGGCTCCACTTTGTGTCAGCTAACAAGGGGGCAGGAGGGAATACCCTGCAGGCCCCATGCAGCCCCCTCTTGTCTGTCCTGATCTCAACCCCACAGCTCAAACCCCAAGGCCTGGGGATCATTCTGCATGCATTGAGCACTCTGGAGAGGGAGCAGGAGCATGAGGAAAAGGAGAAGGGCATGGGATGGGGAGGTCAGTGCCCAGCATCCCCCCTGCCCCACACACCGGGTCTGTCTGGTACTCGCGGCTGTAGAGCTCATGGCAGTTGTTGAAGATGTACTCGTAGGTGGAGTTGAGACAGGCCTTCACACAGTCCTTCACCACCTGGCTGGCTCGTGGGGGGCTCTGCAGCTCCTGGACCTGGTATGCAGGGAAGGTGTGGTGTTTGGAGCACCCCCAGACACCCACCCAGGAGCCAGTTCAACCCCAAACCCCAGAGAACCAGGCCAGAGAGAGTCACATCCCCTGAGGGACAGGGAGAGTGGGGCCCCAGCAGTACCTTCATCCGAAAGAAGGTGATGCTGGTCAGCAAATCCACTGTGGACTTCAAGTCCTGCAGCCGTTCGGGGCTGCTGGCAGGGAAGTTGTTCTGAAAAGGAAAGAGGGGCGTTGCTCTCAAAATTCACAGGGGCAAGCGAGGGTGAGGGAACAGCCACCTGTTGCTTCAGGTGGGGAAGAGGCAGGGCAGGCACCTTACCCGGTACATGGAGAGGTCGATGCGCAGGGAGTTGTGCAGCTGGTCCAGGAGTTTGACAAAGCGATCTTTCTGCAGAGAAACGCCCCGGAGGCAGGTGAGCAGGGGCAAGGCAGCAGGGACCCACCCTCCCCACCACTGTCTCTGCTCTATGCCGAGCCCTCACTCATCCCTCTCCTTCCTTCCTGCCTTCCTTCCTTTTCCTTCCTTTATTTTCCTTCCTTCCCTCCTTCCTTCCTTCATTTCCTTTCTTCATTTCCATCCTTCATTTCCTTTCCAGCCCTGAGTGTGCAGGGCATGCCTGCAGAGAAGAGCATCTCCTTGCTGGTGGCTGGGGCCTATGACAAGAGTTGGGAGAAGGGCTGCATGATCAGTAGCCCCTCGACTGGGGCTTTCCAAGAGCTCAGGAAAAATGGCAGGGAAAGGATGTGCAGTGGTTGCCCATCTTCAGGGTGGCCCCAAGAGCTGGACATTTCCATGGGCTCCTCACTTGCCCCAGTGGGCTGCATCAAGGGACAGGAAACACCCCTTGTGGGGGGTCTCCCCTGGGGCTGAGGGGCTGTAGTTCACCTCAGCCCAGCTCCCACCCAGGGAGCACAAGGCAGAAGGATGCAAATCCATTCTTGGATTGGACCAGGGGTCAGAGCTGATGGCAAAGCAACTCATCATAGAATCCCATACTGGTGTTGGTTGGAAGGGACCTTAAGGATCACTCTGTTCCACTCCTTGCCATGGGCAAGAACACCTTCCACTATCCCAGGTTGCTCCAAGCCCTGTCCAATCTGGTCATGAACACTTCCAGGGATGAGACAGTCACAGCTGCTCTCAGGGCAACCTCAATCCTCAGCCCCTCACAGGGAAGAATTTCTTCCCAACATTGGCCCCAAAAGTGGGTGAACATTTCCCTTTGCATTCCTGCTGGTGGGGAGGTTTGGACAGGCACGAGGGGCTCCCATGAGAGCCCTGGCTTCCCCCTCAGCACTGGCTGTACCGGGTCAGGGCTGACCCGCAGGGCTCTGGAGAATCCGGAGCAAGGTCTGAGTCCTGGAAAAGGACACAGGGGTGGGACAGGGCAGCGAGTCCACGGCTCAGCCACGCCCACAGCCTGTGCTGGCCACCCCAAACCTTCGGCGCTGGCGGGGATGGCCCAGCCGGGCCCTGGGCCGGGCCGTGCGTCCCCGGCACCCAAGGAGCGGCTGCAGCACTCTAACACTGGACACGACGGGAACTCGGGGTTAAAGCGACACGGCCGGGCACTTTAGGACCCAACCTTAGGCTCTCTAAAAAAAGAGAAAGAGACAAGTTTTTAAAATCCTCCATGTCAAAGAAAAGGCGGGTTTTTGGTACGGTTTCCTCCTCCTGCGTGATCCGGAGGCACAGCTTGTTCGGCTCTAGCTACCCCCTGCAACAGGAACGGGGAGGTGAGCCAAAGCTGCCCGGAGCTGTGCTCGGCCCTGGCTGTGTCCCTGGCTACCCAGCACCTTGCTGCACCCGGGGCTGGGCACTGACCCTGGCTCGACCCGTGCACACCCAGAGCGACCATTTCCTGCCTCTGAGATGCCACGGGAGGGAGCCGAGGCGAGGGCTCAGCCCCTCCTCGCCCATGTCCCCAAAGGACACCCAGCCCTGCCACAAACTCGCCCCACTTGCACCCAGTGGCGGCAAAACCAGCTGAGTTTGCAGCAGGCCAGGGTCCCCCAAAGCACACGAGGCTGTGCAAGACCCCCCATGAAGTGCAGGGGTGGCTCATAGCCACATGCTTCAGATTCTGCCACCAAGGTGTTCCCCCTCTTGGCGCGCTGCCACCCAGCATCCCAGTTTGCTCAGGCTCCCATAATAATTAAGGGAGCAAATTTAGCCCTTCTCCTGGGAAAGTGGTGGCTCTTTTCCTTCCTGAACAACAGGAGCAGGATGATTTTTGGGGCAAGCAGGGGCTGACTGCACTGCTGCCTGGCTGCAATTAGGAGTGGGGTGTTTTGCACAGCTCATTTTGCTCCCCGAGCCCCCCACCCCCTCCCAAAGAAAGGAGAGAAAAAGAAAAGAGCGTTTACTTACCATGGGACTTACCCCGAAATTGGAGGCGGCAAAGCGGTCGGAGGCGTTGGCGTTGCTGGAGGCGGTGGTGTGGGCGTAGTAGGCGTTGATGTTGGCCAGCAGGGTGCTCATCACCGCCGGCACGCCGGGGCACATGTACTTGGAGGAGAGGCAGGCAAAATGCCTACAGAGAGGAGGCAGCGTTTAGGGCCACGGGAGGGGGTGCAGGAGGAGCTGCATCCCCTTGTCCAGTTGAGTCCCAGCACATCCCAAATTGGAAGGGACCCACAAGGATCAAGTCCAACCCCTGTTCCTGCACAGACCCCCCAACAATCCCACCCTGAGCACCCCTGAGAGCGGTGCCCAAAGGCTCCTGCAGCTCTGGCAGCCTCGGGGCTGGGCCCATTCCCTGGGGAGCCTGGGCAGTGCCCCAGCAGCCTCGGGGGGAAGAACCTTTCCCTGAGCTCCATGCCAAGCCCTGGCACAGCTCCAGCCCTTCCTGGGCTCCTGTCCCAGAGCAGAGCTCAGCCCCTGCCCCTCCGCCTCCCCTCGGGAGGAGCTGCAGCCCCCAGGAGCCTCCCCTCAGTCTCCTCTGCTGCAGCTGAAGGAGCCAAGTGCCCTCAGCCCCTCCTCAGAGCCTTCCCCAGCTCCGTGTCCCTCCTTTGGACACTCTCCAGCACCTTTGGATCCTTCTGATCTTGTGGTTCCCAAACTGGGCACAGGACTTGAGATGAGGCTGTGCCAGAGTGTGTTGGGAAGGGGAAGGATGGGTGCATAGGTTTGGGGCAAGTCTGCACCCATGGCAGGGAGGTGAGTGCTAATGGCAGCAGGAGAGGAGGATGGGGACAGTAACCCTCCCCCTGGGGGCGGGTGCAGCCCCTCTGAACCAGGTGGGGAGCAGGGGACTCACGTCATGGCCTGGTAGATGGACTCCACCCCATAGCGCATGGCAAACTCATCCACGATCTCCTGTGCTGTCTCATCAAAGTACACCTTCCACGCATCATCCCCCTTGGCATCGGGGATCTTCACCACCCCGTTGTTTTGCAGATCCGTCACGAAGTGGAACAGGTTCTGGAGGTACAAATGAGTCCCGTCAGCCCCCCAGGGCAGGTGGGGGCAGGGTGGCATTGCTGGGGAGGGGGCCGTGCCCCCTGTGCCTGTCTGGGCTGCTCACCTCGTGCAGGCAGGTGTACTGAACATGGTAGGGAGCCACCTTCTCCTCACCCTTGATCTCCACGCTGATGTGCAGCCGGATGGCTCCTGACACTGCTGACTTGTCTGTGCGCTTGTCTGTGGGTGCAGGGAGAGGACAAGGTGTGAGGCTTCCCTGGAGCAACCCTGCTCACTGCCAGCCCCAAAAAGGGGCACAAATGCTCTGGCACAGGGCCAGCGCTGAGGGGACACCCAGCACCGTGTGCAGCCTGGCTGGGGTGGGATTTGGCCACATTTCCAGCCACTAGAGACATGGCCTTTCTGTGCCTCAGTTTCCCCTCTGCAGGGGGCGGGTGTTCTAGAACCTCCTGGGCAGAGGGTTCTGAAAATGACCCTGGGAAAAAACTTTATCCTGATGGCTTTTGATAATAAATGTTTCTAAGAGCAGACTCTGCTGCAGTAGCCTTCAGCCTTCAGTAGCACTTCCCCCTTGGAGCCCAGGGCAGGGGTCCTAGCACGAGCAGGATGTGTCACCCCAGGCCCAGGGCAGGGGTCCCAGCACGAGCAGGATGTGTCACCCCCTGAGCACAGGGAGGGGATCCCAGCACGAGCAGGATGTGTCACCCTCCCAGGGCAGGGGTCCCAGCATGAGCAGGATGTGTCACCCCAGGCCCAGGGCAGGGGTTCCAGCACGAGCAGGATGTGTCACCCTCCCAGGGCAGGGGTCCCAGCATGAGCAGGATGTGTAACCCTCCCAG
>VZUI01028196.1:0-163711 GCA_013401135.1 Cettia cetti
GGCTCGGCCCCGGCCCCGGCTCTGGCCCGGGGCCTCCGGGCCTCGGGCGCGCTGGGCCTGCGGAGCGCAGCGGTGGGGAGGGGCCGCGCTCCCGCCCGGCTCGGTGCGCGGCCGGGGGCGCACGGGGGATCCTCGGGAAGGGGTGGGATGAACGCCCGGAGGCGCCATCACGCCGTGTGCCCGGGGTGCCGTTCTGTCAGGCGGTGGTCGTGCTGGAGTCTGCTTCCCGTATACTCGGATATGCCCTGCTCGTGGGGTTTCTTTGGTTGGATTTTGGTTTTGTTTGGGTTTTTTTTCTCCCACTTCAGTAGTGCTCTTCTCCCACTTTCTGGCAGTAAAATAGTTTTTGCTTTATGTGCTTAAGAGGGCCTGCTAATTTCGCTTGTATAAATTCGCTCATCACCATTCCTTCAGGCGGCGGCTACAGCTAACTCCCGTCCCTTCCAGAACTTGTAGCCGGGCACGTTGAGTTAGTGTGTTACGGGTGGTGTACTTAGGGCCTCGCCTTTGACTTCTCCATGGATTCTCACTCCACCGTTGATTTCTTGTCAACCTTCTGCAAGACTGTTTGAAGATCAGGTGTTTGACTCTCAGTGGGTTAGCAGCCAGCGCTTTGAGGGGTCTTAGGCTGGTGATGAAACACTCAGGGTTCCTCTGTGCAGACGGGAGTGAACAGATTTAGCCAATGTATCTGAACGCTAAAGAATTGTAGCTTTGTGTGGCTGTGCCCGAGATAGTACACCGTGCTTCTCAGCATGTTTGCTGAGAGGGGCAGCGCGCTAATGTGCTGATCCAGCTCACAGATTGGAGTATGTGTGTCCAGCAAGCTGGATACTAAGGCAGAGTGAACTTGGACCTGTCCACTCCAGTCTGCTCAGACTGTCCCTTAGTCTGGGGAGACATCAGCTCTGAGTATGAAGACTTTGTTAGACAAGGCATGGAATACGCTATACTTCCTGATACCATACTGGGGCCTGACGTTTTTATTCACCTGTGGAAAGCCAACCATGATTTTATACTTGTGCAAACATAATTAGCAGTTGCTTATTGCTACTAATGGAAAAATATCGTATGTGAAATTAGAGGCATAGGTTCAAGTTACTATAGTGATTGGTTACCAACAAGGAGTTTTTAAATTTGGATTAATTTTAGTTTTGTATCAAACAAGTTTCTCTGTGTGAGTATTTGACTGCTCTTCTGGAAGGTTTATTATGAATGCATTTTACCATTTTTAGTAATATTTTTAGGTAGTAAACCCATGGAGCTTCTTCAAATATCCTTATTTTATTAGCGATGTGACATGGAAGTGTTAACATTGTAATAGGACCCGAAATACTCTCAGGTAAAAGCTCTTAATTTTAATAAGTGCAGGGAACCATTCTCGAAGCTGTTATTTAGTTTTCAACACGTATTTAGTTTCTCAAGGAGTGTTAATAATGAGTTTGTATCTGAACTTCTGTAGGACTTTGAAGTAATTTCGCTTGTTATTTGAAATGGCATATTATTTATCTCTTCACAGGTAGGATTTTCTGAAGTGATGTTATGCTTAGCTTGTGTGTGGTGTGGTGTGCATGCGCAGACATTGACATGCTTATGAGTGATGTCTTGGACTTCCTAAAGAGATTTGTATCTCCTTAAATGTTTTCTTGTTTTTGAACTTTGCTTTTGTTTTGTTACATCTCAGTTTCAAGTTTTTCTGTAGAATCCTTCAGGATTCATTTTTTCAGGGGGCTGGATTAGGTTTTTCTAACAGAAAACCAGGTGTTTCAGATATCTCTTGGTTATAACTTATGTAGTATCACACTGATTTTGAAGAAAAATGTTAAACATGCTTGACACCAAAATACAGGAATACTGGTAATAAAAAATACAGAATTTCAGTGAATGCTGTGTCAGTCATATCATGCCTCATTGATTTCAGTTCATTGGTCAGTGCCCACTAGGTGCACTCACTTCTCTCCAGTCTGTCACATTTTAGATGATTCATCTAAATAACACTCTGTAATATGTTCTCCTTCAAATGGTAGTGTAATTAATTTCATTAACAGATTGTGTCTCACCCTGGGAAAGTTACTTCATTTAAAGAATAACATAGATGCATCCGTGAATGAGTTATCCTAGTGTTATAATATTTCTAATTTATTGTAAAGGTTGTAATGGATCTTATTTATGCATGGAAAAGTGATAATTTACAGTTAAAATTTTAGGTATAAAATTTATTTTAGGAGGATAAAGTTAACTTTGCTTAGTTTCAGAAACTTCGTTCTGTTTCAGAAGTAGCAGAAAGTTCAGTGCCCCTAAGTAGAGTCAGCAATGCAACGTCACATACCTGAAATAGAGAAGTACATAAAATTCTACCTTTTTTTTTTTCTTTTTTTTTTTTTTAAAGTCCTGGTGGTAATTGTATGAAATGTTGGGAGTGCTCAGTCCACCCTGGTACTCCTAATGCCACATTAGTGTTTGATAAGGAGATGGTAATTTAGAGGCACAGACATCTGATGGGAAGTCACTGCCCTGGCCATCAGCGTGGGATTGATAGCCAGACTGTGATCATCAGTGGTAAAACAGGAGAAGGTGAAAATGTTTGAGAAGGGGAGTCTTTATGGGATGTTCCATTTAAATTGTTCATGGTTCTACATTAATGTGTAGTCTGAGAAATTTGGAAATTAAACACATAACGTTTTCCCCTTACAGTACTTGTTTATGAGCAAGGAACCTTCTCAGAAACACAAAACCTGTCCATTATCCATCTGAGATTTCCAATACTGTTTTAACGGTGTCTTTATTTTCACAACTCACTTGATCCTCAAAAAATGAAGATGAGGTTGACTGCATTTGCAAACACAGTATCTCAAATGCTGTGTTTGACAAAGTGAAATTCCTCAGTTTGCCTCAGAATAATGTGTCTGGACTCAAATCCTGCAGCCTTTGATAACATCTATATTCACATAGCAGTGGAATGTCTTGCAGTTCTTGCTACATGAGCGAGGCCCTCATGTGATAGTATGTGCGTGAGAAGATAATATGCTGTGCACTCACAGCATGCTGGGTTTGTTTCCACAGAGTAATCTATCACAAAATAATCTCTTCTGTTAATAAAGGTTCTGCTGTTAATTGCAAACTGGTAGATATGGGCCAGACTACGAGGACAGAATTGACAGATTGCTACCTGAAATAGTGTAGGTTTTTGTTTCTCTTTTTAAGTTGTTGTTTTGGTTTTTTTGATATAGGGGGTTTTACAAACCGTAGAAGATTCAGGCTTGAATGGTATTTTTCTTAATTTCCTTATGCCAAATTGCAGGGAAAAAGGTGGTTGGAATTAAATTATCTGTTCAGTTATGATGATGTTGCCCCCTTCATCCTTTCCATGTTTATAACTATGCTTTTAAGCCTAGTCATCATCATAACTTCCTATACAAGTTAATTCCAAAAAGGTACTAAATGCTGGGTAAAAATTAACATTTAAAATAAAAGTTTTGCCTCTGTTTCTTTGAAAATAAAAGTACATTGGAATTGAGGCAAAATGAATGTGATTTTTCTGTATGCTGCTACGATGTCAGTGTGTACTGTACTTGTGTATTAGATAGACTCATCTGTCCTTCGTATGTTGAACCCTCTCCCTATGCCATTGCCAGTGTCGTTTATCTAACCCTTTTTATTTCAGATATGGCTCTTTTAACTGTAAATATTTAATCCAAATTAGGCATTTGTTATACGATTGTCTTATTAAAAGTGCTTTTGCATGTGTCAGTTGATTTTTTATATCTTCTATTAAAGGGTGTGACTGTGTGAAACTGTAGAAATTTAGTATTTTTTTTCTGAAACTCTGTGAGAATCCTGAAATGGAAGGGTGCTCAGCTAGGTGAGATGTGGTATTGTTTTGCTTTCTAACTTTAATGGTTTATCCTGTCAGACTTTTTAACTATTGCTGCACATTGAGCTGTCCACAATGACTCCTAATTATTTTTCTCAGAAGACTGGACTAATTTGGTCTCATCAAATATTTAGACAAAATCATTTCTCCTTGTGTGCATTGCATTATATTTATTTGCATTTCATCTGCTGTTGTATTACTCAGTTCTCTAACTCAATTAGATCTTTCTGGAAATCTCTATTCTCCACAGTTCTTACTAACCCAAATAATTTCATACTACTGGAAATTCTAATGTTTGACTATCTGCTTCCACTAATTGATGTTAACCATTGTTTTTAATGTTAGATATACACCGTATGGTTAACTTCTACCCTCCCCGAACATCTTGGTTAATGTCTTGATTATCTGAACCTTATTTATGAGATAAAATTCTTCAGATAATCTAGAGGCTTGGAGAAGGAGTTGGTAGAGGTCTGCTGAGAAATCTCAAATATACAGTGTAAGCTTTCTTTCTTGTGTTGTTTATAAAGGAGCTAAAGTACTTCACAAGAGCTTCAGCACAGCATTTTGTTTGTAGAAAATGCACAGATGTCAGACTCCTAGGAAAGTCTTGTCATGGAAATAACTGTAGGGTTCAGATAATGAAGTGTTCACGTTTATACATCATAATATTTTGTTTCTATGAAATGTAACCTTAGCGTACAGATACTGTAGGAACATATTCCTGATCATATGGTGAAATGTGTATTAATCCTCTCTGGTGGATGTTAGTTGAAATGTGTATTATTCTGGCTTTATGGATGAACTTTGTCATTTGTAACCTGTTTGTGTGTGTGTGTGTTCTAAATGCGGTGACACGTGCTTAGGAGCAGAAGGGTAGGAGATTAGTGTTTGATTAATCATGATCTACTGATTAATAAGGGTGATGGCACATTGCAGTACAGCAAAGGGACATTTTTTTGAGCTGTATATAAATTGTCAAGCACCTGACAGGTGTTCCCAAATTGATTTTATTTTTGGGTAGATCAAGTAGAACGTAAAGAATGGACAATAGTTTTTGAAGCCCCTTTTTGTACAATCTGTCTGTAGTGCTAAATATATACGTTCCTTGTTTTTTCTTTATGGTTTTTTTTTCCCTGTAACTCCTTTCTTTCTCAGGTAAGATAAATTCTTGTTTATCAAAGTTATGCTGTATTTCCTTTAAATTCTGTTTTTCTTAATGAGAAGGAGCTACTTTTTGAGCTGCTTAAGAAGAGCATCATCATTATGGAGTTGGTTTTGGGTTTTTTTTTTCCTAAACTCATGTAATTCCAAATAGCCGTAGGAATCAGACCAGTAACAAACACAGGCTGTGGATGATATCAAGATGGTTTTTAGTAGGTTGTCATACACAACAAAGGGGAAAAAAATAAAGCTCTCATTATTTGAAATTTTTTTCAAAAGTGGGAGTCATTTTTAGTGGTTGGAACTGGTTTCTGAGAGGTTGGTGAAATAACATTAAAGGTTCTATTCACTTTAAGTCACTTGAATTCGTGCACCAAAAATACATGATGAAAGAAAGCATCTGTTCCGTGTGGTGTTTGCTGCCTAAACGAATAACATGTCATATGATCTTTCCTAAGGGGAAGCTGAAGAATCCAAAGCAGGTCATGAAATAAAATGAAAAATTATCATCATTGGTGTTCAGCTGACTAGTTTAAGTCAGAAGCATTCGTTGTTATTAGATACATTTCATTCATTTATGACTTTTTTTCTTTCTTCATCACCTCTGCAGCAACACTTGCAACGTGTATCATACTATTTTATTCATGTGAGTTCAGTGTCAATAGTCCCAAACTGAAGGATTTTACAGTTTTGCTTTTTTTTTTGGTTGAAGTAGTACAAAATGTCAAAAATTAGAAGGAAGGTCACAGTGGAAAATACCAAGACCATATCCGATAGCACATCCCGAAGACCCAGTGTGTTTGAAAGGCTTGGACCCAGCACTGGAAGTACTGCAGAGGTGAGTTGTAAAAGCGTTCTTCTTTTCCTCCCCACCCCAGCATCTTCTTTTCCAGGATTTATGTGGTGGGAAAGAGTAGCTCACAAGCACCAAATGCTCAGATGTTACTGAGGTTAAGTAAAGGTGAAAAGAACTTAACGCATGGATGTTCAACGTGCTAATTCTAGAATTTTCAAATACCGTGTGTTGTGCCAGCTTCTGGATGGAGCAGTAGTACTGTGCATATTAGTAATATTTCCACCAGTCTAAATTTTTCTCTGCCAGACCTAATGTTCTTTGTTGATTTTTTTTTAATCAATTATATTACTGGTGGACATTACAGATAAATGGGACTTAATGTGGAGTCATTTGTTTGTTCTGCCACACTCACACCAATGGTATTTCCAGAAAGGAGTGTGAAATTCACCCAGTAATGTCTGTCTCTTAGACACAGTGCCGTAACTGGCTGAAGACTGGCAACTGCCTCTATGGGAACACATGTAGATTCGTACATGGCCCTTCACCACGAGGTAAAGGCTATAGCAGCAGTTATAGAAGGTAAATCAAGAACTCACTTTGAATTCTTCACATGCTGTAGGAAAATAGCTTTTGCAACTCTGTCTTTTGTTTTGTTGGGGTTTTTTTTAAGTGAAATGCTGTGGTGTGCCTGATTGTATGTTGTATCAATAACCAATTGCCTTAAGAAGCTGCTTAAAACAATTATTTTGGCAATGTGCAGGATTTTTGTGTGTATACAGCTTTAAAAAAGTGAATGGAGTCGACTAGATTAACTATATATTACTTGAAATGGGAAGTTCAAGTACCTTAGTACTTTTTTGTTTTGGCATAGTGTCACTGCAGCTTTCTAGTATTCTTTTCTGTCCTGTACTAAAATGCTGGTTTGCAATTAGTTACAGCAGTGCTCACACTCACAGCCCTTCTGCCTTTGCTATGTTGTGTGATGAATGTGTATCCTTTCTCTCCTGTTGTGAGAAAACACTTCTCTTCAAAACATGGCTTTGTGATTTTATCTATCAGATACAGAAAAATGTCCTGTATTGTATGGGGAGATCCAAAAAGTTACCTCATTTTTTCAAAAGAGAATATTTTTTATTATATGTCTCTTCATATGTTACTAAAATTTAATTTTTTTTTCAACTGTCCTTTATGTGGCATAACACCTAACTTAATTGAAACCTAGTATGGCAGTAAGTTTGTAGTATTCTTGCTATAAAGGACAGAAAGATGTTACAGTTTTAGCATAGTATCTCTGTGAAGGCTTCGCAATTTACAAACAGCTATCCTTCATAATACCCGTATTACCTATAGATTATGGATGGGCACACTGAAGCATCAGAGAGTAAAACAACAACAGGAGGGTTGGCATGAGGTTAGGGTTCTGTGTCTGGTCCTTTTTCCTATTCCTGTGGCATGATCTTGACTTTACTTGTTTGATCTTCCATTGCTTCTAAGGTGGTAGCAGCTGGGATACAAAATACATCACTGAGTTTAATGTTTCTTTTGGTATGTAAAAGATTTTACTCTGTTCTGCACTGAATGCTCCAAATGAATAAAGTGAGTGATTTTACTGGTAAGGATTAAATTTTAAAACTTATAATGTCACTTTCTTCTTGCTTTCAGTGTTTGGAACACTCAGTGCATAGTTCTGCTTGGTCATTTGAAGAAAAGTGACATTTCTTTTAATGATTAAAGCTGTGTTTCTGCTTCACTGTCACCACTGACATTTAAGAAAAACGTTGATTTCCTGCTTCTTATTGCAAGGACTATATGAAAAGCAAAGGACAAGTCTTCCTGCTTATTTGCTTGGCACACTCAGCATTTAATAAAGGTGTTCTTAAAAGTAAAAAGGGGGAGGAAGCCCACCATGTCCACACACCCCCCAAAACAGACAAATGAAAGAACTGTGCCTGTTTTCAAAAGTTTCCACTAATAGCTCTTGGCCAGGCATTGAAAAGGCCGGTACATAACATGTACATAATAAAATGTTGGCATTTTCATGCCATTTAACATTAGAGAGCTTTTCACAAATGTTATCCAGGCACTTCAAATGCAATTTTATTGGCTTCAGGCAAGCCAAACTAATGCTGCTTCTGCATCAGTTCAGTTAAAACAATACTGTTGTTTAAGCATCTGGAATAACAAAATGGCAGCATGTCTGCATGAGTTCAGCCACCCCTGCTAGGGAAGTCTCATCTGCTTTGCAAGGAGTTGGGTAGGACAAAGCTTGTTTTGCTGCCTTTCTGTCTTCATACCTTCAAGTTCCATACCTGTCTGCAGTAAATCCTGTTGTTAATGGTTTTATCTGGCCATAATGCTTCCCATAGTTCAAAACATCACCAGACAGCAGGAAGACTTGACTCTAAAGTATGAAAAATATTGTTCCATTTTAGCACAAATGTTGCCTCTCACAGCATGAATTTTAATCTTGCTAAAAAAATAAAACCTAACATGTTTTTACATGAAACTTACCGGATGATAGTCTTAAGATTTCAGTATTAGGCCTGCCAGTCTTCCCGACATCAGAATTAAGGAGAAGCTAACAAAGAGCTGTGTGTAAACATGCTATCCCATGAGGAATTTTGCTCGTGTAGATTATGGGTTAGTTGCTTGCAACTTCCTGGCTGGCTCCTTCGTGCAATTGTCAGGATCTATGCCATTGCTGGGCCCTGTTCTTAGTCTAACTGATCCTCTTTATTTGGGATCATCACACTGCATTTAAAAACCAAACCAGCAGTGATATTAGGAAAGAATGTATGGATTTTGAAAGTTTCAAATATTGAAGTATAGGAAACTGGGAAAAGGGACAGTGTTTCTTAAGGCGTTATAATGTGTACATAATACATATGTAAGGTTGACATAATACATATTGACTTGTATATAATACATACGCAATTAATGATAATAAATATTGGTCATCTGGCTCTATGCACACCTGTGCTCTCACACAGGTACACAGAGCTATCCTCAGGTGGGTGTGTTGCAAAGTGTGCCTCTTGCTGGATACTTGTTTCTGACACTGAAAGAAGTATAGGAGCAAATGAAGGCACTGTTATGAGTGTGCATTTCTTAAATGCTGTTGAACATGGAGAACTGAACTGTTGCAGGAAATAATGCTGTTTAAAATCATTTAACTGCCTTAGAATTTGAAATTAGGAAGTTCTGCATTTTACGCCTTATTTAAAAGATGGGCCCAGCTCAAAATATTAAAAAGAAATTGCATAATGCCTTTTGTGTGAAAGGTTCTGGCAGTTGCAGTCTAGCCACATCATCTTAAACTACAGAGGTAAATTGTCATGATCTGTTGAAGTTCAACAGTGAGCATGACCTAGAATAACCAAGAATCTCTTTTGGAGTGGGCTGGGGGAAAGTTATGTAAAAATGAAGCTGTGGTACACATATAAGAAAAATCAACTAGTAGACCAGCTTGTTTTTCTGTGCATTTAGCTGAAGCATCCGAAAACAGTCATGGCTTCCTGAGTAATTATTTCTTGAAATTTGACTAATTGTCAGTCATATTTTATTAGAGTTTTTGGAGGGTTATGATGGAGGGGAAGGAGAGATAGGGTGATTACCATGGCTTTGCTTTGGTGTTCTCCTAAAGCTGAAAAAAGCTGACCCAGTAACGGCAAAACCAAACAAAAAATTGACCAACAAACCCCAGCCCTGAATGTCTGCCTTTTAAATTTCTGTGGGTTTTTTTTTTCATAGCTTTTATAATATTTAAGTAGATTTGTATAATGCTTTGGCAAAATATCTTCAGCGTGGGAGGGAAAAAATTATTAATTCAGGGTAAAATGGTTTGAATTGTTTTTTTTTTACTCCAGCCTGTAACTTTAGAAAAAAAAAGAAAAAGTATTAAATTATCAGATGTCACTCTATAAGGTACATGATCTGCATTCAGTGCAAGTTCTCTTGCTTTCTCCTTTAACTAATGGGATTTTTTCCTGAACGTATTCCTCTCAAGGAACAATATTACAAATACATTATTGATAATCCTTCTGCCTTTTAACTTAATTTTCAGTTTCACTAATCCAAATTGTTTGTATTTGTAGCTTAAATATTATTAAAAATTAAAGTGTTGAATTGCACTTTAATGCTGAAAGACAGTTTATTTGTTGAGGTAGCTTATGGTTGGAATGCTTCAGAAAGTTTTGGTAATGCAAAGACTTACCTATTTAATAAGGGGGGGGGGAATACTTTGAATCATAGCCTTTACTAAATCCAGACACTTTAAGGTCATATAGTCATGCATGCAAAGAAGATAACTTCTTTATATTTGTGTGCCGGTTATTATTTGATCCTTAGTGATGAAAAAAGCAGAGCTCTACTCTTCTTTACATTTCCTCTGATCTAGATTGACCTGTACTTAAAATTTCATGGAGAATTACATGCATTAAAAAAATGAGAGCAGTCACTGGTCTTTGTCTCTGTAGGTCCTCATACATTTAACCCTTTCATGCAATTTAAAGAATTAAATATAGGAAACAGTGCAGAGGAGGAAATGGAAAAAATGACTTTTTCAAATATGTGCAGATTGAAAATGAAATGGTATTAAATTAAATTTCTGTATGTATTGACTGTGAAAGACAGTTTACTCTTCATGTATAATGTGACAGGAAGAGTGGGAGAAATTACTTTCTCAATGGAAACTGATTCAGTCTGAAAAAAAAGAAATGCAAATTTCATTTTTTATATATTACGTATAAGTTTTCTAATCAAAAGACAGCTTTAGTATCTCTTTGTGATTCTTTAGTGTCAACTGATAGGCACAGATGTAGTACTTGTATACAGCCATTTCACAGAAGAGTCTGTAATTACAGCTAACAGCCATCACAGAAGTACTAAACTCAGTATCAAGCCAAATGTATATGAAGAGAAAATTTTTCTTGAACAGAAAGATCATCTAAAACAGCACCTACATTCCCTTAGCTTATGAATTTATTTGAATCATAGAATCACAGAATGGTTTGGGTTAGAAGGGACCTTAAAGATCATCAGGTTCCAACCCCCCTGCCATAACCAGGGACACCTTCCACTAGGGCTGCATCCAACCTGGCCTTGAACACTGCCAGGGATGGGGCATCCACAGCTTCTCTGGGCAACCTGTGCCAGTGTCCCACCAATGCAATGGTTCTCTTTTCACCCATAAGGGGTGAATGAACTCATGAATCCATACTAAGAGGTGACAAAATTATAGTAGTGTGTAGTATGTTCCTCCTCCCATTTCACATCACAGCAGTGTCTTTTACAGAAACTATATCGTAAGGGTGCATGACTAGTAGAGTTCATTCAGTATTTTGTAATTACATGATTAAATAATTATATTACTGCAAGATAGAAAATGGAAGAGGCTTCCAAGAGTGAATTTCTGGTTCATGGTCTTGCAGCAGTGCTTTCCTGTGAAGCAGCCTCACCTAGACCATGGGAAGATGGTGCTCAGATTATCTCTGCTTACAGGCTTCATCCACATGTTGTGTTTCTCTGTGACTGTCATTGCCAGTCTATAGTAGTTTGATTTTGCATTAATTGTGGTTTTAAATATATATACATAATGTATAGAGAGAGACACTTATATTTATGTAATATATATATTAAAAAACGCTAGATTATGGAGAAGGCTAAATCTTGAAATATTTGGTAGGCGTGATTGTGAAAACATTTGCATGATGGTCAGAAAAAGGTTGTTTATTCTGGATGGGATCACCTGAAGGTGACCTAGAGTAGTAACTGAGTCATGCCATACATACATACAAGTAATTTTTCTTCTTAGAGTCAAGTCTTCCTTGGCTTTCTGAAAGGATTGGGGGTTTTATAATGCTTAAGCCCTATAGATTTGAAGTATTTTCTTACTCATCCACCTTGCCTTTGGGTGGGAGGTTTAGATTTTTCTGGATATGCTAATAAAATAATAATTGAAAGACAGATAATATTCCTTTAAAAATAGTCCCATAGAACTGGTTATATTATGTTTCTATATAATACAGGTCACCAGAAAGACCCACTGGAGATCTTCGGGAAAGAATGAAGAACAAACGTCAAGATGTTGAGGCAGAGCCACAGAAACGAAGTACAGAGGAATCATCCTCTCCTGTTAGGGTAAGAGTGGAGTTAGCAGAACTCCAGAATCCCTCAGTAGCAATTGGGCAGTGTGTCCTAGAAACTTTACTGCTGTGACTTGTAAAATTGAAAATGTTTTAAGGAACTGATCATTTTGTACATAGCGTATCACATTTTTTTGTTATGAAGTGCCTTAACAATTGTACTGTTTTGCAATTTTATAGTGCTTTCTGGTCTTTTGATTCCCAAAAATTTTATAAATCCCACAGACTTCAAATGTGATTTAAATACTGATAAACAGGTATTTAATAACAGTGCAGACTCTTTGATTATTACTAAGAAAGTATATTAACCATTGATTCAATCGTCCACTTTTTTTCCCCCAACACTTATTAATATTCCCTGTATACATGCATACCAAATTAAGTTGTTCAGCCCAAATTTGCATTTGATGAAACCATGCAATAATTACTGTGCTGGTTCATTTTGCCTCTCTTCTCACGTACTCATCAGGCACCCCAACTGCTAACTTAATGGATTTTGCAAAAAATTCATATTCTTACTTTGTCAACATCTTTATGCAGCCCTGTGGCCCTCAAATATCTAAATTTAATTATTTTTAAATTGTGTTATCTGTTTCTGATGTTACAAACAAATAGGGATAGAGTTCTTAGTGTGACCCTGTGCTTTGTAGCAACAACACCACTTTGTTCCTGCACCATGTTTAAGACCATCTTCATATGAATAATTTTTAAAAGGTTTTGTTTGTAAAACATCAGTTTTGCTTCTGCAGGTATTAACAATGTTCTATCATTTCCTCTTGGTCTGTTCCTACTTGCTGTGTAAAATGAATTTTTCGTGTCAGCTGTAAATAAATTAGCAGCAGCTGCTACCATTAAATTTAACAGAATGGCTTACCTTCCAATCATGTTTTCAGTTGCTGTAAATTTGTGTAAACTCTCAGTCTTTTTGCTGAAATGTGTTTATTTTCTAGTAGTTTGAATAAACTGTTCAGTTATTGAGTACATGGTTGGTGGGAAAATTTTTTTTTCCAACCGTCATTAAAAATTTGCTGTAACTTCTGTCCTGGTGCAACTCTAATTTTGATGTAATTCTTACTTTTGGTTAGTTAACCTTGCTTTTTATAGTGTTCTCTTAATGTAATAATAAAATACTCTTAAACAACTAAAACACAAGTGAAAGTGAATGGGAAGCAAGAATCTAAAGGAATTGGAGAATTAGTGTTAAAGTATCAAAGAATTATTTATAGACTGAGCACACGGCAGAGTAAAAAATGCTCTGCTTCAATCTCATAAAATGGAAGATAGAGGAAACAGCTGAACTTTTGTTTTAATTCCATGGAAACAACTCTCAAAATACAGGATATCAAAGAAAATATTCTGGAACAAATAGATGAAGAGGGACAGTCGTCAAGAGTTGCTTTGCAAAGAACCAGGATATCTAAAAGGACAGAAGACTTGAGTGACTGAACTGCTAAGAAAAATCTTGCTCCATCGGTAGAGCTGCTGTTATGGTGGAGGTCTAATATGTGATATTTCCATATTTTATTAAAGCTTTTGGGGTAACAGCAGAGCTCGATAAGAAAACCTTGAAATAATAAAAGGTAGCTTGTTCCATAAGAAGCTTCATAATTTTGGTTAAAAAGAAAAAGAGACCAATCAGAAACGTTACTGCAGACAAAATCTGTGCTTTACCAGACTACTAGACTGAGACTTCAATGGAGAGTAGTGGTTAAGAGAGATCTGCCTGACGTAGGTCAAACCTTTTTTGAAACAAGGCTTTTGAAGCATATGTATAGATAGATAGTCAAAGAATAGGAGGTATATTTTAGGTTTAGAAGCCAGCTCAGCAGAAAGTTTTAGATTAATTTGAAATTGAATTACACAGAATGCTATCGTAATTCATTTGAAGAACTATAACTTCAAAGAAAGTGGAAAAAATGTTGGACATCCCAAATGTCAAACTTTGCAGAAGATTTGAAAACAGCACTTGAGATTACCAAAGTCTGAGGAAATCCACGGGGGTTGGGAATGATAGCTTTTGGCAGTACAATGGCAGATGAAACTTGGTGTTGGCAAGGGCAAGGTAATGCACAATGAAGAAAGTATTTAAAACAAAAAATGAATGATATTTTTAAAAGTAACTGAAAGCACACAGTAGAAAAATAAGTTATTGTGGACAGCTCAATGAAATCATGGGTTTAAAGCAAAGTCACAGTTTGTAGAAGCAAACATTCAGGTATATAAAAATGCAGTAGAAAATGATCAATAACATGCTGTAGAAATTCATGGTCCAGTTTTATTTGAAATGCTGTTTGGTTGGTTGTCATCACCTGTATGCAAGAAAATACAGTCAAAGGTCTTCTTGAAGTGGCCAAAGAGGTGAGAAATAAACTGGAGAGAAGAAAGGACATGGGATGAATGCATATAATGTATGTTTGTGAAAATATAAGTTAGATGCGTCATATTCATACTTTATCCTAGTAGAAAGAGTGGCAAATTTGAAAATGACAGGGGGAAATGCTGTTTATGTTATATATTACAATTCTACCTGGTTTCCAGAAGATAGGCACACAAAGCTGAATAGGTTCCACAAGTAGCTAAGCAAGTATAACTAGTACAAAATCTTTTCAGGAGAGATTTTGTATTTAGAGACCTAACTAGTACAGTCTGTATGTATTTAGGAAGAAATTTAGTTAGAGACTATATCCCTTTTTATTTCTTCATGCTTTGTACTATTATTTGCAGAAACAATATGCTGTGTTATGTGGACACCTCCATTGAACCCAGTTGATTTTGTGTTTCTTGGATTTGTGTTTGGAATTACTTCAGCAATGTATGTTAGTGTATGGATTATTACACAAATAATTAGATGAGGTTCTTGCTGTTACTGTATTCAGTTGGAAGTTTTAATTTTAAACTTTTTACCATATTATGAGAAGACAGTTACATTGGTGTGTATGAAATTTTATCTAAAGTCTTAACCTGAAAGGTGTGTGTGATTTGGGAGAAACAGTGGGAGGAACTTAATGTGCATTGAGGAAGGTTTTCTTAAAGAATGTGTATCACTTGTTTCGTATCTGTGGGTTTTGTCACTGTAGCTTTTAACTATTTCCACTGGAAATAGGACTCAACATGGTCTTCCATCTCTGAAATGGGAACAAATACCTTCTAATGTCAGGGGGACTTCAGATTCATTTTCTTATGTGTTTCTGTAGCTTCATAGTAGTTTACACTATAAAGATATTATACCTAGAGCAAAGTAGTACTGTGCTTGCCCAAAAGGTTGCAGCTGTAATACATGTAGCTTACTGTAGGTTTAAAGGAATCTGCGCTTTGGATTGAGTTTATTTTGCTGCTGCATGTACATGTACAACCTGATACAGTTGAAACTGAGATTTCTGCAATGCAAGAATTGTAGGTTGTATGAGTCTTCTATTCTTTCCATCGGTGTTGGCAATATAACACTTCTTGGCTAGAAGCATGTTTTACAGATTGGATGAGTCCTTTTGTGCTTGGCCAGGCTTTTCTGGCAGAAGTGGGAAATTTATTCAAGTAGACATCAAGTCTTGTGCTGTAGAGTGCTGATCACATGGGAGTAGAACTTTGACCTGAATAGACATTAAATAAAATAAAATATCACTCACAGAAGTCAGTCATAGTGTCATCTGTTTTTCCCTTTCTTATGTGGCATCTCTCCTGAACATCAAAATGAAACTGTAAACATCTATCCAATACCTGCCATGTTTATCTGTGAGCATATACCTGAAAATAGCTTAAACAAAGTCTACTAAATCATTTTTTCCTCTTAGGACAAGCTACAGTATTTTTTTAGTAAATAAATACATAATTATGAAAGTGTAATGTTTCTTATATAGTAAATGGCATTTTTTCAGAGTCTGCAGAGAAATACTTAACGAGAGTGACTGAAGTGGATATACAGCATCTTCAAGTACAAGTGAAAGACAAGCTTTGGCTTTTAGGAACTTAACTTACTTTATTTGTGGCATGTTAAAGGAGAGAAAAAAGATCTATAAGGATATAAAGGCAATATTTTATTCCCATAGTATGAGAGAATCAAATGTGTTAAAAGTGTAACAAGTAAAATGAAAGGAATATGTTGAAGATTTTTCACTGAGAAAAATTAGGTTTGTGTTCTAAACCATCATAATTTAAATTCTTGATTTGCATGCCCCAAACTAATTTCTAAACTGATATTTGAGTTTCAAGATGTACTGTTGTCAAAATCTTATTTCTTGACGACTAAACAACATTCAAATACTGTGCTTCCCCTATATTCAGTATTTCAGTTTGGTAGCTGTTTTTGTCTTCAGTTCTTCTGTAGAAATATGATTGTGCCACTACCAAATCTTTCCACTGAAAGGAGAAAATACAAGCTCTTTCAAGATGCTTGTATTGGCTTGTAAGTTTGAGGAGGTAGGCACGATACATACAAGTTGTGTAGTATTTTTTTAACATGGGTTATTAAATTGAACTTGAAGCATTGGCTTGCTGCACATTCTTTGATTAATTGTTCTTGAGAGGTTTTTTTTTTAGGCATAGAGAGGTTGTCGTAGTGTTCATATTTGTTTGCTAGTAAGAGGTGGTGTTGAATTAATAGAAACTTGTACTCATATTTAAGAGATTATAGTTTTGTTAGTTTATGTTGTAAGACTTAGTTGAAGTATACAGCAGAAATATACAGTTCAGTAGAATAGATGACGCCTTCATGGAGGGTGGGCTAGAAAAATGAGAACAGTCTTACAAAATAAAAGAATGGTTGCAGGGAAGATTTGTTATACTTAAAGATTTTTTGATCTCGTCAGGGTAATTTTCTTTTAAAGTAATTTGCTTTGGGGCATAGTAGAATTCTGGCCCTTAAGACTGAATGTCTTTAGTACATGCTGAGACAGTGGCTCAGTGGATGTGGATTTGTCTGCATTTGATGTCAGCAACCAACATGACTCAGTAAGTTAAGACCTTCTGCATGATTTTAGAGATTTACATCATTAAGCTAGAGATAAGTTTTTAACATTGTTACTGAATAAAAAGGAATAGTTGAGTTTTACTCATTTTTGAGTGACTGTCTGCAATTTTGCTTCCTTAATGTGTTTCTAAGGTGATGTTAAGGTTTTAAATTAAATAAAGATCTAAGTCCCCATAAGGAATAGCTAGTGAAATTCTCAGGCATCTCCTTTTCCTGGTGTTTCTCCCACATACCGACATGAAAGAATCCCCAGAAAAACAAGAGAGGGAACTGTGTGAGGTGAAAATGACAGGGCTATGGGACAGACTTTGCTGTTCTGGTTTCCTATTTAATAAATTAACCTGAGATACTTCTAAGCATGAATTTTCTTCTTTTGCTAGTAGTGAAGAAACTTTGTCCTGTATTCTGCTTGAGCCCAGCTAGATCTTGTAGAGAATGTTGCTTCAGCAGATGCAGAGGTGCAGCTGGGTAGCTTTATGCTGGAATTTAGCAGGGTCACAAGAGCAGCACAGCATCAGTTGACTTGAAATTATCTTTTTTCTTGTAAGGATAGTCTCTGGCTTTCTTAGGTGTTCGCAGGACCGTCTGCCACATGGGAAGTGGGTTCTGCTGCATTAGTTAGACTTTTCTGGGAGACAGTGAAAGTCAAAGCTGTCAATGGAACTTGATTTGATTGTGTTGCTTTAGAATTTTTTCCCCTTCTGCCTGCCAAGGGTCTCTGGGTTTATTTATTTTATTATCTCCTCCCCCTCAACATTCTTTATCCTCTGAAGAGTTAAATGATTCCACTTCTGAGACTCATCTGCCTTGCATATAAATATTCTTATTTACAGCTGAGAATTTATTTCTCAAGCTGTTACAATTATACTCTAAATGTTCATTGAACTTCTGATCTTGAGAACTTAATCTCTTCTTTCGGTGCCTATTTTAAACTTTATTCTCTGATGTGTGCTTGACTCTTGCCCTGCCTTTAAGCCTTCTTATTTTGTGAACCCTTTCTTCTCTTTTCCTCATCTGCTATTTGCATTCTGATTGTATGAAATTGCATTAGAACACGTAGCCTGTGGAGTCTCTGCTTGTTTAGGAAGGTTGTTCTACAGCCTAAAGGGGAAAATGCTTTTTGTACTATGAGAGAACCCCATCCAAAATACCATATGAAATACACCTGCCCCTTCAGGCTTCTTTTAAAATAAAGTTGTTTACTCTAATGCAGCACTTTTCCCTTTATAGAAAGAGTCTTCACGAGGAAGACATAGAGAAAAGGAGGATATCAAAATTACAAAGGAGCGAACACCAGAAAGCGAAGAGGAAAATGGGGATTGGGAAACAAATAGAGAAGGTACGTATAAAGTATTGAACTGACAGTCCCCTGACGCCTCAAAGAACTGTGAGATTTCTGGGCTGTGTCAAGTGGAATGCTTCAAGATCTGGTTTCTAAACAGAATACTTTCATGCAATAGCCATTAATTTTATTTTTTTTTTTTTTTTTTTTTTTTGAGAACTAACAAGTTACACAGCCTTTTTTCTCTCTCTTTTGACTACTCAGGCAGCAAGGAATTTAGTATAGTCTACTCCATGGTGAATCTTTCACATTAAGGTCACTAGGTGAATCTAGGTTGCATCTAAAGTAATTTTGGAACTTGTCAGTCTGAGAAGAAAGTGTAACTCCTTTGAATTCAAAAGTCAGCCTTTTTTTGTTGCATAATTTGTAATGGTGTAAACTGTCATTAACAAGGTATCCATTAGAATGAGTATAGCAGCAGTTGAAGGTGGACATTGGTAAAATATATGTGTTCTAAAAATACTTGAAGAATGCTAAGTATCTTCCATTACCTTCTGTAGTCACTTTTATATGAGTTGGTGGGTGGGAGTTCTTGGGTTTGGAGGTTTTAGGTGATTTCATTGTTGCTGTGGGCAGTTTTCTTGTTTCTTATCACTTGTTAGAGTCCTAGTTCACCTGATAGTGATGTTACAGGAACTTCTACTGAACTGTGGTGTTTCTTTGTTCTATAAGTGTCTGTGTTTCAGATGTAGTTACAATGTTGCAAGAAGAAATGGCAATTCTGATCCCATCTGAGGGAATTCAGATATAATGAACATATTTGCATTGAAGTTCACTGCTAGTTATAGGATGGAGCTCCGTGGAAATGTCAATAACTAGGGAGCTTTTCAATACCGTGTGCTAAAAGTGTTGCAGGTCCTGTTTTGCTGTGTCTTAAGCCTAATACATGGAATGTATTGTGGAATGGAAAAGTAGCCATTATATATATTCACTCCTTTGTAGATTTTTTTTTTACACACTTCAAAGAAAATTTGATCTATGATTTGTATACATGGAAATAAAACCTGACTCAAAAAAGTTTGGAACATAGAAACCACAAGGTCTGTATAAACATATGATATGAGTGTCTGAAGTCTTAAACACTGAGACTTTCATCTTGAGAAGTCAGCTTTTTTTTCAAAATAGCATCAATTGTCAGTGCATGGATGAAGGAGAATTACTATCTGTTAATTTCTACTGAGTGCTATGTAAGTAGATGGATAGACTGGGAAAGAACCTACGCTGTTAGGAACTACACCTTTCTCTGAACTGTTCCCATGCATTCATGACACATGAAGGCAGTCTTTAGACTGAGCTTAGTTGCTGCAAAAGCTTTTATATAGTTCCTGTATGTAGGAGAGGAGTGAAAGCTAATGACTTTTTAATGAAGTCATCTTTTCTCTGACAGGTATTTTTCCAAAATGCTTTTTGAGCATTAGACTTAAATAGCCATAAACAAAATTAATATAAACAGAGTGAGTAAAATTCAATTTTCAGTAAGATTTCAGTTGCCAGGTTGGAAGCTTAAGATACTAACTGTCCCTTACTTAATGAAAAAGTGAGAGAAACGGCACTTCTAATGTGAAAATGAAGCAGTGGTAATGTAAAACCAGATGTAAACTCTTGAAGTGTATGTTTATCCAATGAAAAAGTTCATACAGAACTTTTCTCTTACTTTAAAATAAATGTTTACATGTAATTAACTAAGTGTATCGATTTGTAAAATGCTGTATTAAATAAACACCTCTAGTATTGTGCATCATTATAGGAATCTGTTTCATATGAGTTCCCCAGTTAAGCAGTGCTCTACATACTTTTTCTCCTTGTGATGACACAGTTTTAAATTTTTTTGTTATTTAAATATAAATAAGTGATTTACTATGTTTCCCTTGCTACCTCAGATAAATGTCCATGAAAGAAGTTAAGGTGTTCTTTTTAGTGAAGTTTAAGAGTTGAACTTCAGGTTGTGTGGAACTAACTGGAATTACTTCAGGTTTGCACACATAATTGGAAAAGAAATTTGGTATTCATTCCTTGGTCCATTCATGCCATGCTTAAAAGTCATGGAAATATTCATGGTTGGCATCTAGTATGCTAAATGTTATTGTTGTATTTTTTGTAAGAAATTGTCTACTAATCTATTTACTTTTTTCCTTCAAATAAAGACTCTGATAATGGAGATGTTAATTATGATTATGATCATGAGCTGTCTTTGGAAATGAAGCGCCAAAAGATTCAGAGAGAACTCATGAAATTGGAACAGGAAAACATGGAGAAACGAGAGGAAATAGTAATTAAAAAAGAGGTTTGTATTAAGTAAATGTGAAATAAAAAAGACAAGTCATCAGCCATCTCATAGCCTTCTAATAGTTTCCCAGAAAACCTTGGGCTTCTAGGAAATTATTAGAAGGCTATGAAAAAGATTATTTTTGTGCTACAAATGCATTATTGTGTTACATAATAGTAAATAACTGACACCTATATAATCAGTATGTGACTTGAATACTAGAAGTGAGTATCTGATCAGTCATCCAGCACAGTAACCAAGTTTTCTCCTTCAAATGAGTAAGATTTTATGCATTTTAGTGATGCAAAACTAGTAAGATCTGTAACAGAGAAGATACGTAAAAGAAAACACAAGGCATTTCCCAATCTCATTTTCCAGCTTGCCTTGTAGTAACAGAGTAGAGTGACAGAGATAAAGCCTTAGGTGTTAGAAGCTCTAAAAATTTGGGGAAGATTTTAAAAAAATCCTCTAAGGATGTCTTTATTTTTCAGACAAATGTGTTAGTTGTGAGCATACTGATTTTAAACTTTTAAGTTACAGTTTTTGTAAGGTATTGCAGAGTGCATCACTTTTTCTTCATCTGCTTTATCTGTTGTCTTCCTTTTATGTGTTCTTCCTTTATGGTGTTCTTTGCAAACAGTGTGATGAGGTTGAAGTACATGGTATGTGGTTCTCATACTCTTTCACTTGCTGAATTTACATATTTGACACACATATTGGCATACAGGTACGCTTCTGAGCATCAGTATCTTATTGGTTAAATATATTCTCTCCCTCAAGATTTCGCCAGAGGTGGTTAGATCTAAATTATCACCGTCACCATCACCACGAAAGTCTAGCAAATCTCCAAAACGAAGATCCAGTCCCAAGTCATCATCTTCAGCTAGTAAGAAAGACAAGAAAGCATCTATTGTCTCTTCACCACTTTTGGAGCAGCAGAGGTCAGTATGTAGATGGATCTCACAAGAGAGTGAGAACAAAGAACCACATTTATTACTGGAATTTTCATAAATGATATTTTCCATTTTCCTTCCTTTCAGTGCCCTTGATTATATAAATTTAGGAGAAGATCTCTAAATTGTGCATTGTGAATCATATTCAGAAAATTTTTATATGGAGGTAGTTGTCAGTGGATTATTTTCGTGGTTTACAAGCATATCTTTTCTCTTTGAATCTCCTGAATCTTTCTGAAGTGATGAGAAAATATAAACGACTGAAAAGTGGAAGACAATTTTGTTTGAAATGCTGCCGCCTGTGAAGCAACCTCTGTAAACTGAAGTGTTTAAAATTTGGCCAACTGCACATTCTGTTGGAATTGTGTATTACTGTTTAAAATATAATGTGTGGCTTTAAAGACCAGGAATTTCTCAGAATTCAGAGGATAAGAAGTGAGGGATGGGGGGGGGCAGGGCAGAAGAATTAAGGATAAAATATGTAAAAATTACGGGATTTTAACTAGGTGCTGTGCCACCAAAGTCAATCTCCAAAACCTGCTTCTAAAGATCTTGCTGGCCAGAAGACATTTTGAATTGTTTTTTGCAGCTTTTAGATAGGAGAGGAATTACTGCAGCAGTATAACCAGACACATCTGTGTTTGCTAAAATCCCCTGTTTAACCAATTTGTTAGAATGCCCTTTAAAATACGGGCAGAACAACGTTTTCTGCTACAGGAATGGTATAGTGGTATAGCATGTGCTGGTATGCTGTTGATATAGGCAGTGATACCTAGTTGATAAGTTTTATCTTGGTGGTAAATGTGGAAAACACATACTATTTCATATTGTGAGTTGCATATTCAAGAATGTTTAGATGCTTCATCCTGTCAGCTAGTTACCATTAAATTGAAAACATGAGTAGTTCAAATTTTATGTATATGGTTGGGCTATTGCATGGCAAAAATGGGTGTCTAAACAGACAAGGTACTGTATGGTTCTTGTCTTCTGATATACGCAGTTCATGTAAGGGCATTTTGTCTTTGAAAACTGATTCTGTCTGAACAAGAGCAATTCCTATTTTTGTTCGCTTCCTTCAGATAAAAAGGCTATAAATTGAAGAGGTCAGCATAAATTTTTACCATCTCTGTTCACCTTTCTGTCAAGTTCTGCTGTTGAATGATGCTTGCTAAGGGAGTTGGTAAATCCTGTCCTAAAAGCTTCCAGGCTTTTTATGTTATAGCTTTCCTGTCCGAGAAATTGTTGTTTGAAATAGTTGTCAGATCCTCATTTTTATACCTCCCCTGCCCTGTTAATTTCTCTCTAGGAGTTCTAAAAGTAACCAGAGTAAAAAGAAAGGTCCACGTACCCCTAGCCCTCCTCCTCCAGTACAAGAGGAAACTTCCCTGGGGAAAAAACACAAAGAAAAACATAAAGCAAAAGAACGCTCAGAAGAAAAGGCTAGGGAGGTGAAAGAGAGAGGGCGTGACTTTGAAAGGCACAAGGAGAAAAAAGAGAAACAGAGGTAAGTTATGTTGCATTATTAACTTTTAACTGTGATGTAACCTTGCTTTTAAAGTTATCTCTTACAGAACCTACTTTGCCAACAACCAATGAAGTATTTTCAGTGTGTTATATAGATGGTTTGATAGACTATAATTAACAGATTGGTAGGTTTTAATTACATAACATAGTAAGTTTGTAAAATGCCCCTTTGAAAGATTCATTACTTCTCAAGAATTTGGATCTTTACAAGTGGACCAGGTTGTTTGCCAAAATCTTTATTGAAGTCAGTCACTGGTCTGATTGCATGCTTCTTTGAAATCTTAGAGGACTAATATCTTTAGAAGTTGTGCAGTGTGCATTTAAACTCTGCCTAATCTTCAGTAGGCTGAAGTATTTTTGAAGTAGTCAAAGACTACTGACACTTTAGAATTGCTTCACTTTTGCATACGTACATATCTATATGTTTTAAAAAATGGTGGACTATTATAACTATTCCATTGTTTCCTGGAGCATACATTAAGCTGAAAGATACAGGATCTGCATTTTTATGTCTTATATTTTCTTGATGAAAGTGTACATGTTCTTAAGTCTTACTTTGTAACTGGCATAGCAGACTAAGGATTGGAAGAGCAGTGAATCATGTATTTTTAATTGATAAAATAAATTCCACCATACATAAATGAAAGTATTTTATTTCTCTCGTGATTGCACACTCCATTACAGGAAGGAAGTTGCAAGCAGTAGAAAAGAAAATTCTAGGTAGTGCTGAAAGGATCAAGACAGTACATTTCTTATCATTGTACTATAACCAGGTATTGCTGTGGTGACTACAGCCTTATATTTCACTGCTAGATTTTTGTCTTTTTTTTTCCTACGTAATAAAAATGAAGTTATGTCAAATCTCTATGTGGTACAGTCAGTGAAATAGTTGAATGTTTTAACAGATACTTGCATTCACTTGTTGCCTTTAAGAATGTGTCTGAGCTTGAACCTTAAATAAAGTTCTGATATTATGGAATTTTTTTAATAAGGTAGCAAAATATTCCTCCATTGGTAAGAATTCTCTTTTACCACCATGTGAAATGTTAGGCAAAATTAAAAGAAGGTTTTTTTGGTTTTACCATGTTGTAGTTTTTACAGTCCAGTGTAGCAAGAAATTTTGTGCATATCTTGCCTTCTTGAGTTTTGCTAGCTTAAGATAATTTCATGTGTGAAATCATAGGTGGAACAAATGATTGTATAGCATATCTTGATACGGTAATCACGGTATCTTCTATTGGAGGTGTTTATAGTTTCTTAGAAATGTGCTACTGCCATCTTAGCCCTGTTAAACAAGCTGCTGTTGATGTTTTCCAGGGATCCGTCGGAAAGCTCCCGTAGACAGAAACGTTCTCCCAGTCCTGCAGATCACTCTGGCAGTAATTCTTCCCCTTCCAGAGAGTACTCACCACCTGCTGCGAGGCGAAGGCAAACCTCCCGAGCTCCAGCCAAGTCAACCACTCACAAACACAACTTCTCACCCTCTCGCAGGTGGGAGGTCAATTCTGTGGATTTTATTTCTTTTAATAGTTCTGATTTGGAAACTCTTGCTTATGTGTCTGTTGTGAATGTGTTTGTGTTTCAAACACTTGAGCTTTTTTTTTTCTTGCCAAGTTACCGCATTGAGAGTATCTGTCATGTCAAGAACACAAGTCAAGGTGAAAGTTTCCATTTATCAGTTCCTCTTAAATGTTTTGTCTTCAGGTAGAACTTCAGAAGTCTGATATGAGATACAGTCAGTCTGTGAGCTTTCAGGAACTTTCTTCTCCCTAACCTTCCTCTTTTTAAAAAGTGGAACATGAAAAGATCTTTTACCTTTGAGATGGGAAACGGGTGGAGTTTCTCCATTCTAGAGTGGGTAAAGTGATACACAGGTCCTGGTTCTGCACATCTTTCTTGAGAAGCAGGCACAACTGGCTAAACAATGATGTACAAAGCTTCTTGCAGGAAGTTTTGGGGAAGGTATCATATCTGTTACTTGTTGGGGCTTTGAAAGAAATGTTTTACCACCCATTAAATATGGAGTAGGGTCCTTATTTTGGCCTGAAAGAATGTAAGCTCAGGTTTAGAATAGCAGTGCTAAATACTACTGTAATCCCATGTTTGTATAATGGAAAGCAAGGCATTCTTATTTTCTGCACCACTGTTGAAGGGTGGGGAAAGCTCCAGATGTCATTCATATTTCTGCACGCTGATAAAACAAGGGGAATAAACCCCATCCATTCAGCAATCCAAAGAGTTGTAAGCAAACTGTTTGGCTTATGTGGTGACTCAGTTCAGCTGGAACAGCATTAGATTATTTTATGGGACATGCCACTGATACACATTTTTGCTATATTGGATTTTCAATAGGGAAGAGAGTGGTTCCTGGAGCAGTAGTATGGATTCTGTAAAATATCTGTTTTCCCTGTTTTTTAACTCACTCCAGTGTCCTGGTTTCAACTGGGATAGAGTTAATTTTCTTCTTTGTAGCTATTGCAGTGCTGTGTTTTGGATTTAGCATGAGAATAATGTTGATATCACACATCTTAGTTGTTGCTAAGTAATGTTTACGACAGTTTCCCACACCCTGCCAGTGAGCAGGTGCACAAAACGCTGGGAGTGAGCCTGGCTGGGACAGCTGACCTGAACTGGCCAAAAAGATATTCCATACCATAGAACATCATATTCAGTGTATAAACTGAGGTAGTTGGCCAGGAGCTGCCAACTGCTGCTCAGGGATGGGCTGGGCATCAGTTGAGGTGAGCAAATACATGGTGCATCACAATTTCTCTTGGTTTTCTTCTTCTCTCTCTTATCTCCTTTTTATTGCTATTATTGTTACCAACCATCATGATTATATTTTATTTTATTTCAGTTTTTAAACTGTTCTTATCTCAACCCACAGGCTTTACCTTTTTCTCATTCTCCTCCCTATCTTGCTGGGGGTGGGCTGGGGAGTGAGGGAGCAGCTGTGTGGTACTTAGTTGCTCGCTGGAGTTAAACGTGACATTGAGTATTTTGCTCATCATTGTCTACTTGTATAAAGAATTGTGCAAGGGAATGTTAATCAGGGAAGATAAATGGGACTTCTGCTAGAAGTAGGAAAAGATATTTGAAATACTTTTTCTTCATACCATTGAAAGCCTTCCATGCAAGCCAATTTTGGTAACCCTGTGTTTCAAAATAATGATTTCATAGGAAAAAATAAATGTAGTCTTAGGTTAAAGACAGTAAGAAATGAAAGTATTTTGGATTCTGTTAGTCATATCTAGCCCTGACAGAATTTTATGTTGACTGCTTTGGAAATTTTATTACTCATTCCAGGTCGTCTGTTTCATTTGTGTATGAATTGTCATCGTAGAAGCATGCAGGCTCCTTGTTTCCTCAGGAACAGTGAGATTTTTGAAGATATGTTGTCCAGGTGTCACTTTTTAACTCCCGCTCTTCTCCTTGTCATCTCTGGAGTTGTGTGAAGTAGAAGGGAGTTGAGAGTTAGGGACAGTATATATTTCATGAGAACAGATACTTTCAAGTTACTTTGATGCTGATCAGGGAAAAAATACCCCACTACTGAACCTAAAGAGTTGAAGTGTGGTTTTGTCCACATTAGTCATATTATGAGGAAATTTTTTACTGTTGTGTAAATTATGCTTAGTTGGTGACAGAATTTCAAAGATCAGAAATATTTTGTATACATTTTCTTGTTCTGTCAGGCCTAAGTTTTCCATGTTTGTGTAAACATTCACGTTTGCTAACATTTAAAGTAGGTATGTGCATGGTTTTTCTGCATCTTAGAATTGTTTAAAGATCAGTCCTTACAATAAAAGGTGTTAAAAGTGAATAAGAAGGAGACACTCTTGCTTTGTAAAAGAATTCTGTTCTAAACAAAAAAATCTTAGTTACACCTTGTAAAAATTATCTGTGTAATTTTATTATGAACTCCAAAAACGATTTTGTATTTAAGAAAACAATGGCTCTCATTTGGGAATGGTAACTTCTTTTTCTGACTCCTCCTTCCCTTCCCCTACATTCTGGTAGCTGTGTAATACAATTTTGATTGGACAAATTTTTCCTGGGTATTAAATAAATAATAATCATTTAAAGAGAAGCATATTTTGAAAACATATACTTGGCACCCCAAAGGGAAGTCAAGTTTGATGTTTTATAGAAACAGCACATATTTTCAGCAGTCAGAGGATAGAGAATACAAAAATTATTTTAATTGCTTTTTTGTATGGTATGTTAAGAACCTTTCAAGTCAAATTATTACACATGTAGCTGTTTTAACTCTTCCTTGCAGGTCTGCTTCTCCATCAGGTCAGCATCATTCTCCCATATCCTCCAGACATCACTCCTCATCCTCACAGTCAGGCTCCTCTGTTCAAAGACATTCTCCTTCCCCACACCGCAAAAGAACTCCTTCTCCATCCTATCAAAGGACAGCTTCCCCGCCTGCGAGGCGCTCCTCCTCCCCCTATCCCCCACACTCTTCCTCTCCGCCTCAGAGGAAGCGCAGTCCTTCGAGGCACCGGTCTCCTGGAAGAGACAAGGGGAGACACGATCGTGATCGGACTTCACAGTCTCGTGACAGGCGCCATGAAAGGCGGGACGGTATGGATGAAAACAGCACTTCAGAATCCTTTTTATTGGTTTGCAAGTTGCATTTTGAACCTTGATTTTCAAATTGTGACGTTGTGTGCGCCCGTCCCAGTGGCAAGGGGGTGAAGAAAACACTGGCTGTGTTTACTCTGCCTGTGCTGGTGGTGCTGTTGGCAGATACTGTCTTTTAGAGTACCCCTGGCAGAACTGCTTACGTAGGCTCAACTGACTGTAAAGGTGCTTGTAGGTATCTATGTAGATGTTCCTTGTGTGATGTCAGTAGGAAAGTTATTTTCACGCAGGGTACACCTAAGTAACTATTAGTCTTTTCTGTGAGGTGCCCAAATCCAGTCTCCACTGATTGCTCTCTATTGTCCTTATAATTGACATTAAGTGAGATGTGTGCAAAGAAACAGTCATTCCCTCTGTTTGGGCAATATGGGATGAGCAAACATGCTATTTGTCTCAAGAGACAGATTACAAAGAGTACATGTCAGCTCTATTTTAGACTGGCTGTAAACTTAGCTTCCTGTAGCTGTGATGTTATAAATAGCAAATAGAAAAACCCCAAAACAAATCAGACCCCCAAACTCAAACCAACAGATTTTAGCAGAGCATTGTTGTCTTACAAGTGGTCTAAATATACCACAAATGTTTTGGAAATGTCTGTGTGTGTGTGTAGAAAATAAGAGGAATCTATGATTGGAGGAGTAATGACCCTACCTTGAAGTTATTGAAGTGTGCTTATTACTCTTTGGTATGTTTGACATTTATTTTTATCATGCTTACTGTGTTTCGAATGGGTAAATAATGGAGATATTCATATTCAGAATAAGATCTTTAAAACTTACTAGGTGTATAGATAGATAACCTGGTCTTGTTCTCCTTATATATCAATTTTGATTCACTAAGTGTATTTTGAGTGTTATTTTAGTATTATTTGTGTGCTGAATGTTTGCTTGCTCTAATTAAGCTAGGTATATAACATTCTTTTGAACGTTTTTCAGAAACAAGAGGCAAGAGAGAAAAAGAAAGAGAAACAAGAGATGACCGTGATTATGACCAAGAGCAGAGTACCTCCAGGGACCATAGGGATGACAGAGAGTCTCGTGATGGAAGAGATCGGAGGGACACGAGAGACACCAGAGAGCGGCGGGAGCCCCGGGAATCCAGAGATACTCGAGACTCCAGAGACACCCGGGATTATAGCAGGGATACCAAAGACAGCCGTGACCAGAGAGACTCGCGCTCCACGCGGGACTCCCACGACTACAGAGACAGAGAGAGTCGTGATGCCCATAAAAAGGATGACCAGTATCAAGACGACTTGCGCAGCTATGGAAGATCCCATGGCAGAGAGGAGAGCTCTCGGGCTGAAACAAGGAATGACTCCAGAAGTGACTCCAGAAGTGACTCCAGAAACGAGAGCAGAAGTGATAGAACTGGCAGAAGTCGAGGCAGAGGTCCAGAATTATCTGACAAAGGTATTGCATAATTTTAAAAAATCACGTGTCCCTATCATTGAAGATTGAATATTTGCATTCATACTGCCTTGTTAGATATTTGATATGCAGGTACTGCCAAATAGTTCATGCTTTTAAAGATGTGTTCAATTCTTTTGTCATTAACTTAAAACTGTTGTTGAAATTTATAGCACTTCTGTGTTCTCCATTCATTAAAGTGGCAAAACACTGGTATTCTGCCATCCCATTTTAAAACAAAACCTTATCCTTACATCACTATTTAATGTCTCTGCAACCCTAGGTTTTCCCATTGGCTACAAACACAGTAAGAGGCTGATGTGTAGTGGAAAATTCATAGGGGGCAGTGCATCTCAAAGCACCGGGCACAAGTTTCTTATGCTCTTTCAAAAACAACTGCATGTCTTAGGTACCTGAAAACCATCTTTCACACATACCCACCTCTCCCTGCCTCACCACTGTGCCCCATCTGATTTCCAAAAAGCGTGATTTTAATCTTTAAAATGGTTTCTGAAGTCCTATGCATTAATAATGATAATTATAATACTAATAATAAATAACAACTTTTAATAATCTGTAATTTATTTGGCTTTTTCAGGCTTGTTGTGACATTTTCATTAGGGAAATTACATACAGTTTTTACAGGGAGAATGATCTCTGCTTTCTCTGCCTATTTTTGCTGCACTGTCTATTAGCTTACAGTCTACTCAGAGCAATTGTGAACTGGCTTTTGGGCTGATATTTCTAGTCAGGAGACCTCGTACTGTGACCAGGGAATGATGATCTAGAAAGTCTTGATTTTGCAGTTTTCAAATAATAACTTTACCATTAAAACATACGAAATTTGAGTTGTTGGTTAAGTAGAGTTTGATGTTCCAATCCTAAGTCCATGAACAGCTAATTCAAAATTTATCAGATGGTAATACATCAGTTGTTATATCAGGGGATTTCCTTACGTGTGGAAGCTCATGTTTTGTGTTGCTACATCTCCAGTAGGAAGTCGGGGCACTAGAGGATCCCAGGTTGATGGTCACAGCAGCAGTGGGAACTACCACGACAGCTGGGAATCGAGGAGCAGCTATGCTGATCGGGATCGTTATGACAGTCGGGATCAAGCAAGGGATTCCTCCTTTGAAAGAAGACATGGTGAACGAGATAGGCGTGACAACAGAGAAAGAGGTATTTTAATGTCTATTTTTGCTCATACATCTGTAGTCAAATGTACATATATGAATGTGTGTATTTCCCTCCTTTTTTATCTTGTTCTACCCCTACCGATTCATAAATAGCTCATCTGACACCACACACTGACACTACTCCTGTCCTTGATAGAAGATGACTTCTGCTTTAAGCTCATTCACTGGCATTGTATGCGCAAATGCTGTCACCTTTCTCCAGCCCTATGGCTTGATATTGGTATCTTGTGTGTTTATTCATCTAACTAGTATTTACATAAACTAAGCTTCAAGGGACTTCATTGTACAACTTCACTGTAAAATGTTTTTGCCTGCTACTCCTCCCCCACTTCGTATTACATAAGCCTGTTAAGCTTAGAGTCCATGTAAGCTTAGAGTCATGATTGCGTTTCGTTACTGGTTCTGTTTGTCTGTATAGAAACATTCTGCTTTTATACTGTAAATTGCTTGAGTGTGTAAACTAGACTGACAGTTATGGACTACTTGCTGCTAAAGTAAGTGACAATTTAAATTTATGCTTAATTCAAAAATTTATTGTCTGGGGAGTTTTACAATGATGAGTGCTTTGCTGTTGTCAATAATAATTATCTAGTAAGCGTTGATACAGATGCCAGTGATCATGGAAACAGCATGCAAGACTTCAAGTAGTCTTTGACATAGTATGCAAGATGTCAGTCTTCTGTACCAGAAAGTGTACTGTGTTGTCTTGAGGGAACTTAGTACCAGCTTACACTCTGGAATATACTTGTATTGCTCACCAATTAAGAGAACAGAAGGAGTCAGGGAAATGAAAATAGCATGAAAATTAAGAGGAGCTGTGAAGACTAAACATAAAATTCCAGTTGGTTCTTTTCTGTCTTGAGTTTTGGTTTACAGGTGACAGATACATTCTAGCTGCTGTATAATTCCAGTTTTTCAAAGAGATATTTTGTATGCCACTTTGAAAGATACTTTTTAGCCTGTTGAAACAGATCTGTTGTTGCTTGTTCTTGTGAAAGGCTTCTCTTCAGATTCTCTCTCATCTTCAAGGCAGGATTTCAACAGACCTAAACTCCAGGCTTCTTTCTTCATGTCAGCTGAAAAATCCTGAAGACTAAATGTGTCCTGGGGGTTGGCTTTTGCAGTCTAGCTTTCATCTCTTTCACCTCCTCAGCCCAAATAAATCCTGCATATGTATATATAAAAAATATAATTTTGTGCCCTTCATATCCTAGCAGGTTCTTAATTTATTAAGAAAAAGAACAAACATCCACCCCCCAAAAAATCAAAACCCCAAACCAACAGAAAAAACCTTGGAAATAAAAGCATGTAATCACAACCAAGTAAATTTCTAGTAGGGAAGTTGCTTTGAATGGGTTGTGTTTCCCTTTGGGGGAAAAATATAGAGCGTGCATTCAAAATTTATTGTCTTCTTCCTTCAAATTTAGATCACTTTTTGTAATAGTAAATCCTCAGAGTTATAATTCAAGACAGTTTCCCTAATTAGACTACAGTTTCAATGTCTGTCATTCTGAGAAAAATTGAGATAGATTTTGGTTAAGTGATATGCAAGAAGTGTGATTTTAAAATGCAGGCTTGCAAATTTGAGCTGTCTTTATTCAACTAAGGCAAATATGGGAGTTTTCCAAACAACCACTGGAACAGTATTTCAAAAAATGAAGTCACATAAGAAGTGCTGACTATCTGCATTTAATTGTCTAATACGCTTTCAGTATTTGATTCATATAAGACTTTCTTGGGGGTGTTTTGTCTCCAAAACTGACATAACAAATAGGAGTTACAGAACTTCTTTATAAAAATCTAGTACTTGGTATGCACATTAAATCATATTACAGTGTTGAAGGTCCCATTAAAAGAATGTGAAACCTGTTCATAGAACCGATTGCATGGATTGATGGTTTACCTTTTTAAAAAGGCAGAAATGTCACTCAGCTTTGCTTTTAATTTTACATAGTAGCAGGGAACACTAAATTACTGATAATTCACTCAGAGATGAAAATTGATTAAACTGACGGAAATTCACATTTTATTGATTTAGTTCTGTCCAAACTCTGGCTGCTCTTGCCTAGTGGACATTGCCTCAATTTACAGCGAAGTGCACTCAGCCTCAGAGTAATGGAGCGAGAAATACCAGCCTCTGTTTGTGCCATTTTTTCCCCTTTTGTATAGTTTTTTTTAATATATGTTTTAGGAAAACAGTTTTATTGATTTGTTGTAGCTCAAATACTACTAACATAAGCATAGAAATTGCTATGAAGTAGTCAAAACTTATAGAAATACCAAAAAAATACCCAAAATACAATGAAGAATGTGTAGATAATTCTGTGGAGAGGAAATATAATTGGATAAATCAGATTTCACTGTCCTTCTAGAGCAGTCATTTTCTATATGTTTAGTTTTCCCTCTGACTCTAATCTACTGTCTGAACAACAAACTCAGATTCTAAACTGTAAGACTGAAGAGAACACAAATGAAAACTTCTGGCAGCTCTGCTTCCCCCTATCTCATCTTTGCCTCTCCCTGTCTTGTAGATTTGCTTGTGTGTTTGTGTGTTTCTGTGCAGGGATCTCTTCTGTGATGAGACAGGCCAGTCTTTCTAATTTTGTAGAAACTTTTACTCCATAGTAAATAGCTTGAATCCTTGTAAAGCACTTGACTCCTAATAGATTTAGGAAGTAAAATCTCTGTACAGAAGTTGTAACATTTCCTATGCATGCCATTCCCAGCTTTTTAAGATCTTATACCAGATTTGGAGTCATTGGGTAATGCAATTGTAATAGCTACATTGTGAGGTATACGTTTGTCTTTTGAAGCCATTCAGAAAAATCTGGTAGAAAATTAAAATTTTTTGGCAACTTTTGGTTAAGTAAGCAAAGCCCACTTCCTAAATGTTGAAAAATTCTTTCAAAATTAGTTCTGCTTTTTGTCTTCCTTTCTCCCCAAAGAGAATGTTCAAATTGCTGCAGGGAGTTGCTTTTCATTTAATGCAAACAAAGATGTAGATTGTCAAGACAAAGGCTCTTTGTTTTATTAGTGTAGTGGAAGCAGTGTATATCTGTTTAGTACTTGGTAATGAAACCTGCTTCTGTTTGCAGATCAGAGAGCAAGCTCACCGGTACGACACCAAGGACGGAGTGATGATCTCGAGCGGGATGAGAGGAGAGAGGAGCGAAGGGTGGATCGGTCTGATGACAGGAGAGATGAAAGGGCCCGGGAGAGAGAGCGGGAAAGGGAGAGGGACCGAGAGAGAGAAAGAGAAAGAGACCGGGAAAGAGAGAGGGAGAAGGAAAGGGAGTTGGAACGAGATCGTGCTCGGGAACGGGACAGGGACAGAGAGCGGGACAAGGACAGGGAGCGAGAGCGGGACCGAGACCGAGACCATGACAGGGAAAGGGAGCGAGAGCGGGAGAGGGAGAAGGAGCGGGAGAGGGAGCGAGAGCGGGAGGAACGAGAAAGGGAGCGAGAACGAGAGAGAGATCGGGAGCGGGAGCGCGAAAGGGAGAGAGGTCGAGACAGAGACAAAGAAAGAGACCGCCAGAGAGACTGGGATGACAAAGAAAAAGGAAGGGAAGACCGCAGGGATAAGAGAGAAGATATTCGAGAAGAAAGAGGCTCAAGAGATGTCCACGAGGAAAGAAAATCCAAGTGAGTGGATCTAAATGTTTCTTCAGTCAAAGAAAACGAAGGCAGTCTTTTACTGTTGAATTTGGTAAGTTAGTAGACAGGGGAGTATCTTAAGGAAGAAGACATCCTGTTTATGCATAGTCTTGGTCTGGAGCTGTCTCCCTTGCATCTGTGTGGCACATACTGGTAGCCCCCAGATTGGTACTAGTGAAGTTATTCGTGCTGAATCATGGAACTACATATGAGCTAAGAGCTGAATCAGACAATGTAATTTTCCCTTTTATGCATGCTTGAATTGTCTTGCCTTTAATGGAAATTGTCTTTGAATTGTCTTGAATTGTCTTGCCTTTAATTGTCTTGTCATTAATGGAAATGTAGTAGAAAACTGTGGTACATTATGAGGTCTGAAATACAAATAGCAGCTATCTAGGTCAGAGTTTGTGACTTTGTTAATTAAATTGCTTTGGAATGTGCATTACCCTTTGCACTACCAAATTTCCAACACCAGAAGACTATCAGTGAAGCCGTTTAAAATATCCCCAGTATATGTGTTGTGCTTCCTTTAAGTGCATAGCTGTTACTTGGAATAGCAACTTAGAAAACTACAGAACTTCAGGATATCTTTAAATGTCTTCTGTATGAGGTGCTTAGACTTCAGGGATTGTATTGATGATGGACTCAAAGCATCCTGAAGAAATTTGATGGTGCATGTTCCTTTTGCAGGAAGCGTCACAGAAACGAAAGCAGTCCAAGTCCCCGTCAGTCACCCAAACGTCGCCGTGATCATTCTCCTGATAGTGATGCTTACAACAGTGGAGATGATAAAAGTAGGTGGGAATGGGTTCTCTGTGCAGCTGGACCCAGGTTATCTTCTGTCTATGGAAAATAACTTGCCATTTTAAATGCAAAAAATATGGGGAAAGTTTTGTGTTCCCCATATTTTTATGAGCTCTGCCATTTTTCTTCATCTTTATTTGTCATTATCTTCATTTTGTCACTATGCATTATGTCTACCAGGTGACAGTGACTTCCACAACTCCCGTTTAAGATGCATGTTTACCAAATTGGAAGTTGTCTTTTGCTGCTGCAACAGTAAAAAAACCTAGGGAATCTAACTGAAGTGATGAGTTATGTGTTTTAATGAATACTTTTTTTGGCACACAGAAGACAGCAAATGCTCACACATTCTCCTTCCTACTCAATAAAGGCACATTCTTTTTCGCATTTTGCAGATGAAAAGCACAGACTCTTGAGCCAGGTTGTGCGGCCACAGGAATCTCGGTCACTGAGCCCCTCTCACGTCACGGAGGAGCGGCAGAGCCGCTGGAAAGAAGAAGAGCGAAAATCAGACAGGAAGGAAAGTTCCCGGCGTTATGAGGAGCCAGAGTTTAAAGAGAGGGTTTCTTCAGCAGATAAGCAAAGAGAGCAACCAGATGCTTCAGAAGGTTCCCGGTCCAGGGTTCAGGAAAATCTTGGACACCGTCCTTCTGAAGAAAGAGATGCTTCTGACAGAATGCATGATGACAGCAAGAAGAAGTCTAAGATACAGAAAAAGACCACAAAGAAGAAGAAAGATGATGACATTGGGGTGGAAAGGTATGCTAATGAACCAGCAACTGAGGAAAGCCAGGTCTTTTCCCCTAAAAAAGGTCAAAAAAGGAAAAATGTGGAGAAAAAGCGGAAGAGATCCAAGGGCGATTCTGAAGTTTCTGATGAAGAAATTGTTCCACATCATAAAAAGAAAAAAGGCCCAAGAACCCCTCCTGTAAATAAAGAAGAATTGGTTGAAGCACCACCTGAGAAGGCAGTGGCAGAAGTCCCCCCAAAAAGAGAAGATACAACATTTAGTGACTGGTCAGATGAAGATGTTCCTGAACGCGGTGACATTGTTGTTCCAGAAAGATCCACTGAGGATTCCCATAGAAAAAGTCACAGGATGAGGGGAGAAAAGGTGGAAGCCCCTCACGTTACTATAGAGGACGGACCACACCGTAAGCCTGTGGACCAGAAGCGCAGCAGCAGCCTCGGTAGCAATCGGAGCCATGCCTCCAGCAGGCTTAGATCGCCCTCCAATGAGTCAGCACATCGCAGCGGAGACGATCAGACTGGACGGAAGAGGATCCTGCACAGTAGCTCTAGGGACAGGGATAGGGATAGGGATAGGGACAGGGAGAAAAAAAGCTTAGAAATCACTGAAAGGAAGTCCCGAATTGATCAGTTGAAACGAGGAGAACCCAGTCGCAGCACATCTTCAGGTAATAAGATGTATTTTGGTGACACTGACCCTGTTGTTCTGTGTACAAGTCCCAGATCATTCTTCATGGCTCCTATTAGTGTGACAGGAGAAGGAGGTGCTGTCTGCCTTTCACTGTAAAACCAGAATGAATCAAGATCCCTGCAAATGTTAACATATTTGAAAAGCTGATTTTCAATGGTCAGGATTATAATTTTGTTTACACCAAAACATTCAGTTGGATTTGGTTCGTGCTGTCTGCAGAATAAAGTAATTTGTAGGACAGAAAAACCTCATAGAGAAAATGCTTGTGCTGACAGAACACTGAGGTTGTTTTATAATCTAAATAATGTTCTTAAATTCATTGTTAGTGTTAATTATGGTATGGAAATTCCTGAAATTAGGATTTACCGCAAAATGAGGTAAATTTTTATGGTTCCTGTTAGGCATACTTTTAATGCACATGGAAATCACCTTCATTGCAAATCAAGAGAGTCACATTTTTTAATGTGTGTAGTTGCTGTGAAAAAAAACCCAGGTAAAATACTTTAAAACTGAAACAGCATCAATACAAAAATGTTTTCTTCCAAAAGCATTTTGGTGCTCTGTTCTTCTCATGGTTACATGCCTGAAATTATTTTTCTGAATTCCTGATTTGTTAACTAAGGCATTCCTATCTTTTAGAAGATGTTATAAAAGCTTTGAATTTTGAGGTGTTGCTCTTTCTTTTCCCCCCCACGCCTAAGTTTTGGAGTTAAGTGTGTATATGGTTGTATACCTTCAGCTGGTTTCTCTCATAGTGGAAAGTAGCCACTAAAGTTCTTTTTTGGAAGTGGGAAAAGTTACCTCATGTTTTTAAGTAAGGTTAAATCTTCTAAGGCAATCTAAAAGCATTATTAATTTGAAGATGATATTTTTGAGAAGTATATTTTCATACCCAAATCTTTAAAATGCCTTTGTTTCATAAAATGGTATTACATTTATGTGTCATAGTCATGCTTATATATATAATCTTTTATCCAGATCGTCAAGATTCAAGAAGCCACAGTTCAAGAAGGAGTTCCCCTGAGTCAGATCGTCAGGTTCATTCCAGATCTGGATCCTTTGATAGCAGGGAAAGGCTTCAGGAGCGAGATCGACATGAACATGATCGAGAACGAGACAGAGACAGGAGAGAAGGGAGACAGAGAGACTGGGACCGAGATGTGGACAAAGACTGGCCAAGGAGCCGGGAGCGAGAGAGACTCAGGGAGCGAGAGAGGGACAGGGAGAAAAGACGGGAGCTGGAGAGAGAGAGAGACCGACAGCTGCCTGATACTGCTGAAAGAGAGAGAGAAAGAGAGAGAACTCTTGACATCTCCTCTCAAAAGGAATCAACAAAGCACAGTGAAACAAAATTGGACAGAGATCACGAAAAGGAGTTTGATGGTATTTGCCGGGACTCAGCTGCTTCAGAGAAGGAAAAAACAGACAAAGATTTAGGACCTTTACAAGGCTTTGAAGATGGAAATGAGGCAGAAAAAGTAGAGAGTTTAGAAGGTGAGCTATTCTGGGAAAAAACCTGGATTAACAAATACTCTTTCTCTTTTAGCATAGTGCTGAACTGAGCTATATTGCAATAATTTTCTGCTGTCTTATTGGCTTCAGCTTCTCTGCTGTGGAAGCAGATAATGAGAAAAATCTGATGAGCATCTTCCTTATTGTTAATTGTGTTAGTGCTGTTTCTTAATTTCTGGAGAAGTCTTGAGGCAAAGAAGAGTAAATTATCTGAGATAATTTCACCAAAATGTAATGTTTCTGAATAGGCAGTTTGCTAAAAGATGACACTAACATTTGATTGCCTTGTTATATCATTGTAAGATGTATTTCTTATTTTGGGAGTGACAGGTAATGAGTGAAAAAAAAAAAAAGTGTGGACTTGGAAGTGTTTCTTGTTTTTTTTTTCAGCTGGAGTCCAATTATCCTAGAACTGTTTGTCTGATTAGTAGGTGAAACATATGTATGACTTGGCACAGTAGTCCAAAAATAGCTTACCTGAGATAATCTTATAGATCTTTCCTGATCTAATCTTACCTGAGGTGATCTCAGTAATATCAGCTGAAAATGTAGCTTCATTTTGCTGGTCATATTGGTACTGGGGGAAGCATGCTTAGAATTGATAAAGGCAGTAAGGGGTAAACTCCTTACAGTTTCTCACATGGATTAGAAGCTTGAGCTTTGCAAGACTAGGGAGTTGGCTTTTATATGAACAACGTAAAAGAAACAAGATCCTAAATCCAGAGTAACTGGTGTATTTTATGGTTATGCTCATTGAGTTTGCCATTCTTAGTAAGAATTAATCTGTCGTGTTCATTGTTAATTTGGGCAGTTAAATCAAATGCTGTCTCAAGAGAGGGTGGTGAGGAATATTTAGTACTTAGGTCTCCTACCTGATTACTCATAAAGTGGTCTTTAGAGTTAAAAGATCCTGTTGAGAAAGTTTCATTTAAGGAGATTATCTGTGGAGTGGAAGCACTTAACAAAGATAGTATTTGAAGTGAGCCTGGAAAAGTCTACTTTTGCTGCAATAGACAGAATTAACTATTTTTGAGCTAGAGAAAAAGCGTGGTGTGATAAATCTGAGAGTACCATGTGGTAACTTGAGAAAAGAGATAATGAAAGGCTGTTCTAGGGTACTTGTCCTGTTTCCAAGAGGGCACCTTTAATCATATAGACTGTGCATGTTAAATGTGTTCTTAGGTCTAGCCTTTCAGCATACTTGTTTTAATGTATCTTCTTTTGTCTGTTTTTCAAAGGTTGTGTTCTAAATTCTCTTCAGGTTATCATCTGTAGGGAGTTATGGTATATTTAGGATTTCTTAATTTTTTTAGGAAAAATCTATTTTGTAAAATACTGGATGGCATTTCATTTTATTAAAGCATACTCTATATAGCGTGGTTATGATTTTCTAAGGTTTAGTATACTTCATTACTTTGTAATTACTTTCATTACTTTGTAACTCTTTTTTACATTGCTCCATTCAGATGATGAGTGTGTTGAGTTTTTAATGCAAAATTAATATAAAAGTATACTTCCACATAAGAGTCGTAAAAGGTAGTCTAGAAATAATCAAACTTTTACTTGCGATCCAAATGTAAAGTATTTTTAAAAATTATGCACTGAGAACTATAAATTGTATTATTTTAAATTTCTTAAAACAGTAAATTTTTAATGGGTCCAGGCACGTAGTACTGGTGAACTAGTGTGTCTGGTACATCAGTGTGGATGCAGCAGATGGATCTTACAGGCAGTGAGCATTTAAAGTTGTAAGACACAAAATGAAATCTAGTGCAGATCACCTTATTCTCCTTTCTAAAAACGAAAAAAACATGTTAGAAAACTAAATACAGTTTCCAAATGTGATGATGTTAGGGGGAGGCATCTGGTATTTACTTGGGCAAATTAGTGTTGTGTATTCTCTTAACAAAATATGTAGGATATTATTAAATTTTCTTAATGTTTTGAACCTAATGTGTTTGCTTTAGGAGTGGGCTTTAATAATGCCTAAGATGCTATATACTTCCTCCAAAGCATTGCCAGATGGTCTGAGTAGTTTGTTTATGCTCTACTGGCTCGTCTTTTACTTGCTTTTTCCTTGATGATTTTTAGGTTAATTGAGGTGGCTACTTTTTCTTCCCCCGCAAAAGCAAGCCAAAAAAAACACCCACCAAAAAACCCCAAAAGAATAGGGGGGAAACTTAAAATGGAAGCAGTTTCACTGTGGCTAAGGGAGCTGGAAGGTATCAGCATAGTCATCCACAGAGGATTATTCCTGTAAATTCTGTCCAGTTTGTGTGGTACCATTCATTGCTAGTACCCATGGTGGAGGACTGTAATAAAGCCTGAGTTTCATTCAGGGTACCTGTTACCTTTTTGTATTTTGGAGTTTTGTTACTGATTTTAAGACCTGTGGACTGAATCCTGATTTTCGATTAATGTGCTAAAGCATCTGAAAGACTTTGTGGCACTAACTTAGATTTTTATAAACTATTCATTATTAGAAACTACATATCAGATATCAAATAACATGGATGTTGTGAAAATGGCCTTCTCTGAGCAGTTTGACTAATACTGCACCAAAAAATTGACTAGTGTGTATAAAATTCAAACTTCCACATTGTGTGTGGGAGAAATAACTTCACTGTTTCTGTGGATTATTACCAGTTTTTGTGTTGAATATACTTGTTTCTAAAGGCTAACAGTTTAGTTTGCTAAACCTTTTTGTCTTTAGGCAGTGTACAGCATGTTTAGAAAACAAATACCATTACTTTAAAGCTATGTATCTGTCTCTGTAGGAGGAGAGGATGAAACAAAGACTAATGATGTGCAGTCACTGGGGTCTGGTGCTGGAGAATACGAGCCAATCAGTGATGATGAACTGGATGAAATCCTGGCAGGTGATGCTGAAAAGCGTGAGGATCAACAGGAGGATGAGAAGATGCCTGGTAAAAGTATATCAAACCCCCTTGGTGATTATTTGAATATACAGATTAGATCAGTGTGCATATAATGCTGTTGTAATGTTGACAGTATTTCTGAATTAGGAGTGCAGTCTGTGAGCAGATTCTCTCTGTGCTTGAATGCTTTCCAGGTGCCTTGGGAAGAACAGAATTTTCTAATGGTCCTAAGTTCAGTTGGGTAATCTGGGCTGTGTGAACTAGCTTTCTGAAAAATTAATTTGAATGCATCTTAGCATGTTCAGTTGTACTGTGACTTTTCTGAATGCATAAGTAATATGTCCAAACCTGCTGGCTAAGCAGGATCTGAGCAGGACCTTTCACAAACAGATTGCAATAAAAATAAAGCAGAATATTAGGCGTGGGTTGGGTCTTTTTAATCCATACAGCTTTTTATTTCTATTTCTTCTTGCATTTCTCCTCTTTTCCACCCATCCAAGTGAGTTTTGACATTCTTACCTCAAGGATCCAAGAGGACTGCAGAACAGTGTTCATCTACTACATATATTGCTTTCAGGAGACAGCTGTGTGCACAGCATGTGAAATTATCAGCTGTGGTGAGGGGTGGTGATGTGATAACTCATTCTCTGTCAATGTTTTTGCAGATCCAGTGGATGTTATAGATGTAGACTGGTCCAGTCTTATGCCAAAGCAGCCAAAAGAACCACGTGAGCCTGGGGCTGCGCTCTTAAAATTCACACCAGGTGCTGTTATGTTGAGAGTTGGCATTTCCAAGCGATTGGCAGGACCAGAGCTCTTCACCAAAATAAAGGAGACATGCCAGAGAGTGTTAGAAAAACCTAAAGGTAACTTCTGCAGGGATTAAACTGTATTTTGTGTGCAGTGAAAAAGTCCTTGTGAAATGTGCATTAGTTCATTATTTTAGGTTTCAAAGACCACAGAAAGTGTATAATGAGTATTGTGTGAAAATTACAGAAATGTGATATAGTAGCATGTTAGATTAGTGTTTTGATTCCAGCAATGGTGAGGAAGTCTAGACTAATAAACAAAACAAAATTGCTTTTTATCTTAGTGGAATATTCTTTATGTGAGACCATTCATGCTTTTCTAGCCTAAAGTGCATGAGCAGTTCCTTAGAGAGCTAAATATCTTTTCCAGTGAACTAGTGGCAGTATTTCAATAAGGAAATAAGAGTTCTTATTTGCATTCTAAGGATCCTTTCTAAAATTCATAGATACGGTTTTTGGATCAGAATGAAGACAGTAAATGAAATATGTATATTATACCTCTACTAAAAGTGGGAAATTCAATAATTTACAGGTTTGGAATTTGGACAAAGTGTGTGTCATAAGACATGCATGATAAATGGGATAGGCATCAATTGTACTAGTGCTGATTACTACATTTCTGAATGTTAACAGGCTTTTCCATGAGGAAGCATACTAATTTTTCTCTTTCACACCCCTGGAACCAGTTGAGCTGCTAGGAACAACTTACATGGTAGAATGGTTCTTTTGGGACTATAAAACATTTGCTTTCTATAAGACCTCTATGCAATTTAGATGCAATTTGAATGTTCTCTGTATAGAGATGTTGCAGCATATATATTCTAAAGAAAGGCCCTGAAATGAAATAATGGTGCCCTGAAAACTGAATGAATCTGAGCTAGATGTGCTCAGTGTGTGTAACAGTGAAAAAGTAGCATTTTCACTCTGGACTTCATGGTGGTATAATTTGTCTCCCTGTCTTATTCCTGAGGTTGGTGTTCCATCTTTGTTGAGGAACAAATCAAAATATTTCTAGTAATACTATTAAATGCAGGAAGTAAGGAAATGATACCTTGTTTCAGGGTGTGCTTTTTAAATTATTTTTTCTTTGGAAACACAAATCTGTAGTATATGATGGTATTGAAATTTTTAGCTGACTTGCCCTCCATTATATGCAATTGTTCCTCTGAGGATATGGACATGCTTACTTGCCAGATATGCTCTGCAAGCATCTGGCACCTGAGAAGACTCTGCAAGCTGTCCATGTTACCTTTGAAGTGGCCTCTTTGTGTCTTGTCACTTATTTCCATTTTTTGATTGTCCGTTGAGGTTGTCTTTCACTTCAGTGCAGTTCTCTTTAACCTGCCCTTCATTTCATGTAACTTTCTTGTTTCTTTTCACCTTGTTTAAAAAACTACTGAGTTTCATCCAAGTTCTGAGTGGTTTAAAAAATGCATCTTTGTCCTCTTCTGTGTTCATGCTGCCAAACTGCTGGAGCAGTCTTTGCTTTTAAAGGCTGCGTTTTCTCCACATCTTGAGTGCGGTGTTAAATTCTCTGCTGAACACCCAGCTTTACTATATAGAGGCAGCTGGATTGGACTCAGCCACGTACCATTTCAGCTTTTTTTCTATTACGTGATAATCTTCCTATTTTTTGTAAAAGGGCTATAAATCAATGAGCTCTGGTCCACCTTTGTGTGCTCTTTCTGTCTGCATTTCATAGAAACAGACTTATTGCAGAACAAGATTCACCTCAGAATATATCTTTTCTAAAAGTGTTCTTTCTGCACAGTGTTCCTTCTGGCAAATGTGTTGAAGGACTGGTCCTGTCACCTTGAGTTCTGTTAAATGCCTTAGGTGAGCTGGTAGGAAGGGGTAGTCCATTGGCAGCTGCTGACTTGTTCTCCAGGTTCATCCACCAGAAATAAAAAAAATTATTCTAGATAGTTGTATTTCACTTCAGCATAGCCAGACAAAAACAGTGTTGACACTAGCACAGTTACCTGATGTCTTGCAAAGAAGTGAAACTTGGGCTACTTTATGATGAGTGCAAGTGGTAAATAACCACCTTTTGTCCATCACAGGTCTGACCATAAATCATACCCCATCTTCTGTCCAAAGCTGTCACTTCATTTTTTAAGCTTCCCGGTGATTGCTGTCTCAATATTGCTTTCTAGTGCTGAAACTAAATACAGGGGTATCCATCTTTCCCTTTGAATCTTGAAGAAATTATTCATGTTATTTTATAAACTCAAATACTCTTGCTTTTCCAAACCTTTGTATTGTTTCGAAGGCAGAAATACAAATAGTAAAACGTTAAGAAAACTCATATGACTGTATGTTGCTATTCAAAAATACCACGTTCATACTGATCTCTGTAAATCTTAATTCTTTCTAGATGCAGAAAACCTTTTTGAGCACGAACTGGGAGCGCTGAACATGGCAGCGCTTCGGCGAAAAGAAGAGAGAGCGGGTCTGCTCAGCAACCTGGGGCCCTGCTGCAAAGCACTGTGCTTCCGCAGGGACTCTGCCATTCGCAAGCAGCTCATGAAGAATGAAAAGGCAAGTGGTCTGCTTGCACTGCTGGGTCAAGGGGTGGGAACAGATGCCCCTAAGCAGAGCTTTCCTCTTGGGAGATAATTTTTGTATTTGTTGTTCTGAAGCAGATCTGGTCCTTAAAATAATAAACTGACTTTTATTTAGAGAGGTTGTAGGGTGTTTATTTTTTATGTAGAATGAGAGATTGAGTTTGAGACTAGAGATAAGTCCTGTTTCTTATAATTTTGGGGTGTAAATTCTGGAGATACATTTTCTGTATTTAGAGAATACATAATAAAAATAATTAGGTAAAATATTATTTCAAAGGTAACTGTAGAAACTTTCCTGCTTAAGATTCCATGTGCTTTTGTATGAATTGGAAGAATCCAAGTTAAAATTAAAACTTCTTCAGTAGATTTTATGATTTTGTATGCTAGTAGAAAAATCATTAATTCTCCAAGACTTTTCTAGTGGTATGATTAGTATGATTAAACCTCTAATTACTGAGAGTACTTGAGGTTAATTTCCCATCTTGCATACTAAAAGACATTGTTTTCAGTTCTCCCTTTTTTTAAATTCCATTTCCAATTTCAACAGGGTGCAACTAAACAAACGTACACAAATTCTGCAGCAATGGACAGCGACTTGTTGCGGCTGAGTCTGCGGTTATTCAAACGAAAGACTGTGTGCCAAGTTCCTGGGCAGGAAAAGACAGAGGACAGCAAAATTCCACAACCAGCTCTCCAGCAGGAAGTGTGTGTGACTTGAGGAAATGGCTGCAGTGGCACTTCCTTGATTTTGAGTTGATTTCTCACTTACCAGTGTTGGTGTTGCTGTTTAGAACTGGTGGTTGTAAAGCAGCTCTAGAAGATGAAAGGAAATAACTCCATTTGTACACAGTTAAAATATTGGGTTTAGATGTGAATAGGAGTGAAAAATTAAGACTTCTGTATGGAGGTCTCTGCAACTTTTGTAATATTGAACCTTACACTGTAACATAAACCTGTTTTATGGTGCATTAAGTGTAATAATGTGAAATGTCTGGGTTTAGCAGTTTATAACATCATCTGATAATAAACTGAGAAAAACTGTCTGTGTATCCTTTTCCTTATTATGAGTGGGTATTTCTACCACCACCTTGGTCCCTTAGTACACTTCTGAAATTTGTTAAATAGCTGCGAGTCTGTTTGCCTTTTTTTCCAAGTCCCTTCTTTATCACAGTAGCCTCTGGTGTGGATTTGGATCAAACTCTAGCTCTTTTCCATCTTTAGCATAGGTTTCCTTTAATGTGATTTCTGGACACAAAAACCTAGTGCAGTCAGTTAAGGCTCCCTTTCTTGTTGATTAAAGAGAAAGTTTAAACCAACAAAAACACCCACAACCAAACCAAAAAAAAAACACACACAGAAAAGAAACACTTCAAGAAATTATTTATTACCAGTTTTAGGTGTCTATATTTATGAGACTAACAGCATTTTGGAAATGCTGGCTGCTTTCAAGAAGGACTAACTAGTGCATATTGAAAAATAACTGAAGAACAGCGCAGTCACTGATAACAGCCAGCAGGGCTTTTTGTGGGAACCTGCTTTTCAAACCTGATTTCCTTTAACCCACCTGGTTGATCAAGAGAAGCCAGTTGATGTAATCTTCTTGGATTTCAATAAAGTTTTTGATGCTGTCTCTCAAATACCGTTCTGGACAAAAAGGGTATCCAGCACAGAGCTGGATAAGCACATCATTCAGTAGGTGAGCAACTGGCTCATGGGTCAGGTACGCTGTGTTGTAGTGAATGGCGTGACATCAGAATGGTGACCTGTCACTAGTGGGGTTCCACAGGGCTCCATCCTCAGCCCTGTGCTCTTCAATAGCTTCATTAAGGGCTAAGTAAGCTTGCTAGTGAGACTAAATTAGGAGGAACTCTTGATTCCTTGGAAGGCAGAGGGGCCCTGAAGAGAGACCACGATAAATTAAGAGATGGGCAATCACCACCCATATGAGGTTCAATAAGGTCAAGTGCCAGGTTTTGTGCTTGGATGGGACAACCCTGGATGTAGGGACAGACTGGAGAATGAGAGGTTGAGAAGGAGCCCCTTGGAAGAACACCTGGGGGTTCTGGTTGATGGCAGGTCAGCAGTGCCCTGGCAGCCAGGAGAGCCAACCCCGTCCCAGATTGCATTGGACACAGTATGGCCAGCCAGGCAAGGGAGGGGATTGTCCTGCTCTGCACTGGGGCACCTCGAGTGCTCTGTGCAATTTTGGGTGCTGCAATATAAACAAGACATTTAACTATTAGAGAGTGTCCAAAAGGAGGGCATTGAGGATAGTGAAGGACCTTGTGGGGATGCCATAAGAAGGAGCAGCTGAGGTCACTTGGTCTGTTCAGCTTGGAGGAGGGTGGAGACTGCATCGTGGTCTTCAACATCCTCACAAAGGGAAGAGGAGGGGCAGGCGTGGATCTCTTCTCTCTGCAGCAGTGACAGGACCAGGGGAAACAGCATGAAGCTGAGATGGGAGGTTTAGACTGGATATCAGGAGAAGGTTCTTCACCTCAGAGAGTGGTTGTGCACTGAAACAGGTTCTCCAGGGAAGTGGTGACAGCACCAAGCCTGACAGAAGCAAGGAGCATTTGAACAAGGCTTCCAGGGATATGGTGTGATTCCTGGGGTGTTCTCTGCAGGGCCAGGAGTCCGACTTTGATGATTCCCGTGGGTCCCTTCCAACTCAGGATCTTCTGTGATGAATTTCACATTCTGTTAATTATCAGCAGATCAATCCCATGCAGCAGCCTGAGGGTGTTTCACAGTTGCTGAGTTTCAGGAGGTTTTGTATGCTAGCTGTAGAGGCAGTGACCAATGATGTTTTTGCTGGTTATTAAGATTTCAGAGGCTTGTTAGGGACTTGTCAAGCCTGGGCTCAATTTTCTAAGTATTATTTTATTACAAAGTTGGTGAGGGATCTTTGGGTCAAACCAGTAAGGTATCTAGGTAGTCTATGTTGTCCTCCATATGAAACCAAGACTAAGTCTCTGTATACACCTCTATACTTTTCCTGGCTTTAAACTTGAACTGTTTATCTGAATTCTACTCATAGAGGATGAGGATTAAAAAAAACAAAAACAAAACAAAACAAACAACAACAAAAAAACAACCAAACAAAAAACCATAGCTATAGCTTGATACTGGGTTGCTGCAGAGGAGCTTGCTTTCGTTGTTCTCACTGAGGTTGAAAATGAGTTATGAACCACTGAATTTTTTGACAAGTTGCTTTATATGAGTTTCTTATCCTTTTTCTCCACTTGGAACCAGCACACTGGTGGTGGAATGTTGAGTGTGCTAGCAGCAAGTCTTTCTCATGGCTCTTGTGATTGCTGACAATTGAATTGGCTTCAGGCAAAGACCTATGAACAGCAATGCAGTTCAAATACAGAGAATTCTTACTATAATACTTTCTGTAACACCTAGTAACTAAGGGTTCAGTAAAATGTTCTTACACTACATTTAAAGAATTGTAGAAGAAGACATGAGGAAGTTTTTATTTCTGTTTTCAGTTCTATTTTTTAAGTGACCACACATCAGTGTATGGTGCTAGTATCAAATATAAATGATGTGAGAAATCTCTGCCTTTTTTTTTTTTTTAATTCTTTTTAAACTATGTGACTCAGGCAAAACTTCGTTTTATGTTTTTCATTTGTTGGACATTTTTAGCTTGCTAACTGTTATTTGTGATGTCATTGATGATTTTATATGCACTTTTAAAAAATAATGTCTTAAAGACTGTAGCACCTGAGCAAGAGTTAACAAACCATTTCTATTCAGCATTTAAATGTGTTCTCACCTGTTTTATAGCTATAATAATGCTGCCTTTAAGCTGAAAGTATTAGATCATTGCTACCAATTATGTTAAAGCCTATTTTAACCTCTGTCTCTAAAAGACATAAAAATGTTTGATGGCTAGAAACAGCTTTATCTAAGACCACAGTACACAAAATAGATTAATGGTGTGGTATTTAATTACACTGTGCTTTAAGCTGCCTTCCTGTAAAACACTCAAGGTTTGCACTTAGTTTGGAGAAGAATATTTCACATTATGCACTTAGTTTGGAGAAGAATATTTCACATTACCCTAGGAAATGCAAAATAAAGTAGGTCTGACGGGCTACTATGATTATCTCCTGGAGTGATAGTGTCCCGTTAATGCCAGTGCTGACCTGTACCATCATTTGTTGGGATTATACAAAGGACAGTGCTGAAAGTGCCTCTTACACACCTTTGCTTTAATACAATTTGCAGCACTTAGGGCTGCAGAAGTATGGTACAGTACCGGCAGAAAACATATGTGTTCCTGTGGGAAGTACTAAGATTTTTTTTCAAGCATTTCCCTTCACTTGGCAGGAATTACTGTACAGGTGGAGCCCAGTAAGTGAGAAGTTCCTGTGTATGAGTATTTTGATCTCCATCATTTTGATTAAAGCAATGTTTAGTTAGCAGGGAATATAAGTTAGAAACTGTCATCAGGTAGTTTTGCAATAGCTTTAAGAAAAGGAGAATTGCCCATATCCCAATTTCAGAAAAAGGCATGAAACTTGTCTGAATTGCAGACCTTGCTTTGGGGCCTCCCATCTTTGGACACTCCACAACTTCCCTGTGTTGATCATCATTTCTGTGATGGGTGTTCTTGCATGTCTTCCTTCCTCCCCATTTCTCTCCTAGCTTGATTTTGTGTGGAAGAATTTTAGTCCATTTCACATTTTGCAAGGCTTCAGGAGGATACACAAGAACCTGTAATATTTCCGGCAGTGGGGCTAAATGTGTGCCTTGGGTGCCCTTTTGTGCTCTGGTTTCAAGTCTGAAAACATGGAGAAGCATCTCTCCCTACTCAGTTTCTCCTTTTAAGCTGTGGCAGTGACTTTAAAGTGGTCCCTGAACCAGATTAGAGACGTCTGCCCTCTCTGCTGCTAAGCCCATGCTGTGCCTAGTTGGATGATAAATTAGTTTTAAGCATCCCTGAGGTGCCACTGGCACGTGGCGCTGCAGAACAATGAGCCGTGCCTGTGCTTGTGGATGAACCAGGCTTTTGTCCCAGAGAAACGCTGGGCCCAGCTCCTGCAGCCAGAACGGATTCACAGGCAGAGCAGACTTTTAGAGCCTCGGGACACAACTGGGACTGTGACCTGTATCTTGGGCTAGTGTCACATTCATTATCCCAAACAGTACTTTAGGGCTATTGCTGCTTCAGCTAGTGGAGGGAGACGGGGATTTTGACAGTGGGCCATCTGCACAGCGTACTCAAAAGGCAGAGTTTAAACAGTTTTGCTAGATTAAGGTCTTTATTTGAATTGCCTCGACACAGTTGTGTTCTCCTTTTCCTGCTGTAGGGATGCCCTTCAGCAGGGAGCAAGCTGGCTGGAGCTGGACACAGCCTGTGAGTTCAATTCCAAAATTTGCTACCAGCTAAAAGAGTTCAGGAACCTGTTGTTTTGTAGTAGAAGTCAAAGTCTGTTTTTCAAAGAGTCCTTTTACAAAGCAGCTGTTTTTACTGTAAAAATCTTTGTTTTAATGCCAATTGGAGGCCTAAAGATACGGTACCAAATGCTTGGTCTCATTGCACACATTGTAAAGTGAGTAAGGAATTGTGGACAGTGTGGGTGTCCAAGGTGTTTTTGGATGCAATTTGGATTTGGTTACAATTGAGAATGGCAAATGAATTGTTAAAATAATAATAAAAAGCCCTAAACAAAGCACTAAACTCCAAAGTAAAGCAATGTGACCAAACCTCAAGATGTGAGAAGTTTCAACAACTAGCCTTCAGAAAATTTGAAAATTTGTCCCATCAAACTATAAAGGAGACCAATCATGTGGGAGAGACAAGTGCTAAAACAGTGTTTAGTGGCCAAATGCCCAGAGTTTTATGGAAGAAGACTATTTTTGTGCTGAACAGCTGGTATTATTGCCTCTGCCCTATCAGCAGGGACCAATTGATGAAAGGGGGAAGATAAACTTCTTCTGGGAAAGCTTAGTTTCTTAATATTTGCTTTCACTGCTGCGGATGCATCTACCACAGGCTTGCTTGCTTTCATTAGTGGTGAAGATATTACCTATAGAGATTGAAGTGTCAGAATATGTTAGTACAAACTGCTGAGGCGCAGAGCAAACTGCTGCCAGATTTTTTAAGTGTATGTTCATGTGTGAAAGGGCTGTGATGGTGGCAAGTATGCTGTTCCTAACCAAGGGAAGACTGAAGCAGCGGGTTTTGGATGAGGATTTTAAGAAAGCTCGCAGCTTTGGGTGGAACGGAAAATGTTCTTTCTTATTGACTTAATGATTCAATTTGTTGTTTGGATATATTGTGGGTAAGAGGAGTGCTTGGGGCACTCACTTGGGGCACTCACTTGGGACCTGGAAAGTACTCAAGGAAGGGAGTAACAGAATTTGAGAAGCATAAGTTGTAGTTTTCAGCGTGGGAATGTGGCTTCCCACTCCTAGAAGCTCATCAGAATGATGGAGGCAGAAGGATCTGGGTGTGCTAAGTGAGTACATGAAGCACTGGTGAAATAGCACTGGAAAAGGCTGTGTGGCTGTAACATGGTTCCAGATGGGTGTTTCCAGCAGGGAGAGGAGTGGTTTTACTATTCTCTGTAGTACCTGCAGATTCTCACCTCTGCACTGGTCTGCTTCCTGTGCTTTCAGAAGCTGGATTCAACCTATAGACTCAAAGAGCCCTGAAAATTAGGAGGAGCATGGAATATTAATTCTGTCTTCTGAGAAACTGAGCAAGTGAGCAGTGGTGAGAATAAACTGAAGGTCAGAAGGAGAACAGGTGGGGGGCTACGTGGCTTGTACGTACTTTTAAGATGGCTACTGAGATCTGAAGAGGTGCACACATGATTTACCTTCTCTCTGAGTTGCAAAGGTGCTTTGTACCAGCACAAAAGATGCAGTTGGCTCTGTCTTAGACACCGTGCCTGCATCTGTGCCTTGCATCTCACAGAAAATGTGCTAGCAAGAGGTTTCAGAGGACTTCTGAAACGTCTGGCACAAGGTTAGTAGGAAAAAATTAAGCTGTAGTGAGTGAAGAATAAAGAAATGACATGAATTTAAAATTAATGAGGGAACAGAAAGTTAAATAGAGGATTAACTGATCACGTCTCATCACAAACAGCTCACAGTGGGTGACCTCCCTGTACATTTGTGATTTGGGAAGGAGCTGACTGAGAAGCAAGATGAGAAAATTTGCAAATCACAATTGGAGGGAAACCCAAAGAAATGTGTTTGCTGGCCCATTCATTTAGCTGATATCAAGTCCTTCCACTAGTCAGCATCAAGGTGTCCAAAAGTTACTTTATTTGGTTTGCTCAGCATGGGTTTGGTCACAGAGGTCTACAGGGATGTGAGAAACAGCCAGAAGCTTCCCCCATATCCGGTAGATCCAATTCCAGCTGGCTGCAGGACTGACCCTCCACTGGCCGAGGCTGAGCCCAGCAGTGACAGTGGTAGCAGAATCAGGAAAGGGAAGGAAAAAGCCTGTACCATTGTGGATGGAGAGAGGAGTGTGAATACATGAGAGAAACAGCCCTGCAGACACCAAAGTCAATAAAGATGGAGGGGCAGGAGGTGTTCCAGGCACCAGAGCTGGGATTCCTCTGCAGCCCCTGGTGCAGTCCACGGGGAGGCAGCTGTGTCCCTGCAGCCCATGGGTGTCCTTGGGCAAGCAGAGACCCACCTGCAGCCTGTGGAAGAGCCCACACTAGAGCCAAGGGATGCCCAAAGGAGGCTGTGATCCTGTGGGAAGTCCATGCTGGAGCAGCCTCCTGGCAGGACCTGTGGTTCTGTGCAGAGAGGAGCCCACACTGGAACAGGCTTGCTTGCAGGACTTGTGACCCTGTGAGGACTCACACTGGAGCAGCTCTCGAAGAACTGGAGCCCATGGGAAGTTCTCAGGGAGAAATTCATAGAGGACTGTCTTCCCTAGGAGAACCTCACAGTGGAGCAGGGGAAGAGTGTGAGTCCTGAGGAGGAGGAGGAAGAAGCAGCACAGGGGAGTGCTGAACTGACCACAGCCCCCATTTTCCATTCATCGGTGCCACTGGGGTGGGGGAGATAGAGGATTCAACAGTAAATTTAAGCCCAGGAAGAAGGGTAGAGTGAGGGAAAGGCATTCTAAGCTTCAGGTTTTATTTCTCATTACTCTACTCTGATAATAACTTAAATAAAATTTCCCCTACTTGAGTCTGTTTTGCCTGTGACAGTAACTGATCTTTCTCAGTCCTTATCTTGTCCCACAAACCTTTCACTATATTTCCTCTCCCCTGTCCAGGTGAGGGAAGTGAATTGAGTGGCTTTGGTGGACACCTGGTATCCAGCTAGGGTCAATCCACCATATTGACATAACACTGAAGCAGAACATTTAATCAATGTCTCTTCCTTGTAGTGTCATAAGTTTGTGGTATTGGTGCCAGAAGAAAACCTAAAGTTCACAGAAAACTTCAATCTGGTGTAGATAGATATGTGTAAAGCCAAAAATAGAAGAATATACAGAAAAAAAAAAAAGTACGCAGAGGTAGAAGCTGCACTATGAGTAGGTTCCTAATGTAAGAAAGTTTATTACAAAGCAGGGGAGAACTTGGGGAAGGCACGTAAGATCTTATATCAAGGATATTAAAATTCTTGGGACTGTGCCCTTAGACAGGAAAGGAGTAATAGTAGATGCTATTAAATTATGTGAAGCAGTGGTCCAGAAAAAAAAGCATGGAAGATACTTTTTTTCTCCTCCTTATGACAAAGCTCAGTCAATATTCAGTAAAACTGAAGACTGGCAGAACTAAATAATGAAATAGAAATTCTTTTTTTCCTCACAGTGCCTAATTAGGTTTAGAGTTCAAGCTGTAGGATGTGGCAGAAGCTAAAACTTACCAAAATTCTCATAAGGTTTAAACATGCTGTGAGCATATACAGATGTTTCTGTGAGGAAAACAACGACTATGTCTAAACCAGCTTCTATTGCATGAACTTTTACACAGTGGGGAAGGCTGTCAGGCATTGTGAGCTCCTGGTATCCAGCAGTTTGTTTCTGTGTGAGCAAGCTATCCTAACTCCTGAAATGGGATAACTGCCAATTGGGAAAAGATCCAGCTGCCAAATCACATAGGGCATTTGGTTGGTAAAAATTCACATTGGGGTGAGCCAGGTTCCATCACACAGTCATTTTGACTCAGACATGTTTTTTCACTTGGGAACCATCCTGGGCACGTTGGAATCTTCCAGGGTGTCATATGTGGGGGATTAAATGGGGCTCATCTCTTGGAGACTGTAAGAGCTGCTGAGCAGGCGATATCAGCCTGTGTCTAGCTCTGGTAGAAAACAAGAGACGCTGTCTGATAGCTTTTGAATTTCCCTTTGAGGTGTCTGGTTAGGACCACAGTAATAGAGATAAATTGACAGATAACATGCCTGACTGTGACACTTTTCCTGCATGATCTGAATTTCTATCTATTTTTTTACATTCGGGAAATGGCTTTTTTTGCTAGCTTATCTAAAAGCAAGTTGTGCAAGTAATAAATGTACTGTTAAATCCACACTTAGCAGCAACTATTCTGTTCTCCACTTCCCCAAACAGTGGTACCCCTCTTTGAAAATCTCATCTGATGCATGAACTGTCAAAACATAAATGGGTAACTGTGACTCCTCTGCTGTCTGCTCTGGAATGATAGCATAATCTATTTGCTGTATTCATGCCTTTAATTTCCATTTTTATTGCTATAATCTCACCCACTTTTTTTTTTCTTAGTTCACAAATTATGAATATGGCCTTGCCTATTCATCAGTACAGTCTAAAGTGCATGCAGTGTGTGATGCACAATCCTGTCTTGTTGTTTGGTCTAGTTAATGCTGCATTCATAACTATACATAAAAAATGGGAGTGCTGCCTGATGACAGCTTGGTGTAAATCATGGCATCCTCTGGCCAAAGTGGAACCATGGAACCTTAGCAGATCTGAAGCTTAAAACAAACAAACAAACAAACAAAAAAAAGGGTTAAGAAATGCTTTTAAAGCATTTCTAAACCTCTGAAAAGCAGAGTTGTTCTGCTGTTCTGTTTGTTGTACAGGTTTGAATGGGCACATGAGCCTTTTCCTGGAACAGAGGACCAATAGCATCACCATTTATACTGAAATGTCATCATGGGAGGGCTGCATAACCACAAGATTTGCTCATAAGGAAATGCTCAAATTAGGGTCCCACTTCAGCATCGTTTTAGAAAAAGCAATTTAATCCTGTTCAAATTCAGTAAGAGAATAAATTTTGCTTTTGCTTAAATTCCTGGAGTTTATTAAAATATCTATTGGGTAGTTAATAAATAAGGCAACCGGAGAGAGTTTGAGAGTCAGACTTTTTTTCTGGCAAAGCCATATATCAGTTCTAGGCTCAGTTTAATCATGCACATCTGGATAGAAAGGAAATATCACATTTATGTATGGGAGATTCAACTCTAATTTTCACCTGTATAAACCAATGTGAAGTGCGAAGAGAATGACATGATAAAATTGATGTACTACCAAAGTGATAAATCCAATATCTGGAAAGATGTTTTCCTTCCCTGCTTGCTTCTGAACCGTAGAAATTGGTTTTCAGCTCTTCACCCGAGGACAGCAGAGGAGAATTTATCACGTGGGGTTATTTTTTTCTTTAGAAGTATTTTGTGTTGCTCTGAAAGTACCTAATCACTGCAGTATTGATTTCTGTATCAAAAGGGAATATTAGTTAAAGAGCAGGAGTTCTCTTGGCTTTTGTCACTGATTGTTACTGGAATACATATATATTTTTTTACTACAGTTCCCAGAGGGTAATTTGTCTGATCTGGCCATGGGACACAGGCAGTGGAGCCATTGCCATCATGCTTGAGCCAGTGGGGTGCCCCTGTGGTGGTCTTGGTGCCATGGAGGGGCCATTGGGCTCAGTGTGCTGCTCCTGGCAGTGCACAGCTCCAACGAGAAGCACCAACATGTTGGCCATGACCCCAGGGGCTGTCACACCTCAGGCTGCCTGTGGGCAGAGGTGTCCTAAACATGTTTGCAATCAGCATCTTTAGGAGGATTTACATGATGTCACTGTTTTTAAGCACGGCACAAAAGCACAAGGTCCGCAGCCACAAAAGAAATATTTTATCTGCAGACATTAATCTGATAAATGCTGACACGGTCCCATAAAGGGATAGAGGAAAAATCAATGTAAACCTAAATTAATTTGAATTGTTGGGGTTTTTTTCCTCTTCCTTTTTTCAAGACTAGGGTAGCTTTGTGATTCAGTGATCAAGAGCTGGGACAGTTTCTTTCCAGGCTTACAAAATTAAATTTCGTGCAGGTTTTGACCTGGATTAGTGGTGGACAGAGCAATATATAGCCTGACCCCAATTATTTCTTAGCTGTCACCACTGGCCTGCTCCATCCCTCCAGTGCTGGCATGTGCTGCTGTTTGTGGGCTGGCAGCTTCACTGAAGCTTGCTGGAAAAGGAGTCATGGAAGGGTTGTTAGATGGCAATAGAAAGCTATTGTAAACAAAAACATTCAAAATGCCAGCAGAAGTCTTAAGCATGTCTTAAAATACATTGTAAAGAATATTGCAAAGACCATTTTAGAGATATAGTTATCTTCAATAGGCTTTCCTTCTAATTGAGTCTTAGACGCCCACTGGTAAAATGACTGACTTTCTATCTACATGGTTAAATTTACTTTTTGGGTTTTTTGCAGATAAAAATTTATGAACACTTCTCCTATTACAAATCCTGAAGCACAATTTACATTGGCAATAAAACATTTAACAATTGCTAAAACAGTTAACCAGCATCATAGATCTAGCCTTAGGAAGTTAACCAACAAACATGTTATTAACCACTGATGAGGAGATGTTTGGAAGAGATCATTGCTTAATTAATCATTGTACTGAGCTAATAAGAGTGTTAAAAGGGCCTCTCTGTTGAACTGGGTTGTTAGTACAGATTGCAAGTTCCCTCGGGGGGAAATCTGAGGCCAATATGACATTAAAGTTAGCCATCCAACAAAGAAGATATTTTAGGCATTACAAATAATGAAGCCAAGCATCTCCATTAATAATGCCATAAGATTCAGTGGCTGTGTATGGATGACTGAGTGTACGTGCGTGTATGAATTACTGTGCTCTTCCCTCTTCTGGTAAGAAAGCTTTGTCAAAAATCTTATTTAGATTCAGTGTTTTTATTCACTGTTCTGTTGTGGCATGAATTAAACTTGTCACACTTATCTGAAGGAGGCAGGTTCCGCTGATCAGGAGGGCAGAATCTGATGTAAACTCTAATGTCATCTGCTTATCCTAAAAAGACAAACAAGATCAAAAATCTCTTCATATTAATGAACTGGATAAACCCTCTGCTTGATACAATTTGATGCCACAGTAAAAGGCAGTGTGACCAGATTGCCCTTGTGCTTCACAGTATTTTTAGCAGTTTTAGCATTTTAGCTCAGGTTTTAGCCATGGAGCAAGGTGCTCATACTTAATATTAAACATTTGTTTTGGAAGGCATTATAATTCCCTGCACAAGAAATTACCTACTGCCTTGAGCTCCCTTTTAACACACACGTTACATCTTTTGGGAGAAGAGAAAGATTCCATAAAAAGAAAGGCTGGAAAGGAAAAATTTGTCCTTGAATGTCTTATGTTAGTAATTCAGAAAGGATATTGGTCTGTCACTAGAGTCACTTTTCCAGCAGTCCCTGTCCCTCGTGAGACCAACTTCCACCCTTACTCCCAGCTCAGGGGTGTTGACTCTGTGTGTGCCTGCATCCCATCTCTGAATATCACACTCAATGTGTGATTACATTTGTTTTGTATGAGATTATCTCAAAAAGGACTAGGCAGAGAATTTATAACAGGAAAGTGGCAATGTGACAAAAATGCATTCGTGCATACCTGTATTATTGATGTTTGGGTTTTATCTTGCCTGAATTCTTGCTGGCTTTGTGTTTAATATACTGCACACACCCCCTTGGCAAAGCCTGGGCATGTCTAGGCAAGATGAAATCCTTGTGTGCCTGACTCCTCTGTGACCAGCCTTTGACATCTCACAGGTTTCTTTCATGGTCTTTTGCTAGGCACACTTGAATACTGGTAAGAGTCTCGCACTTCGGGAATGTGGTCATAGCAGAGATCATCACTTAGTGGTCTGTGGACTGGTTTCTCTGTGTTGTCTATGTTGTCTCTAATGCATCACACTGAAGCACCAAGGCAAAACCCTCTTGATTAGCAAACCCTTGGAGACCTCTAAATATTGCCTCACTTCATTACTACTGCAAAATGATCAATATGTCTCACCAAAATTAACTGTACGTTGGACATCTCCCTTGCCTGATCACTGTGCATATTTTATTCCTCTAGGATAATGGAGGTTTGTTCCCAGCCAAGATGTTATCCTGGTTGTAGGCACAGCTACATAGTCTCTCTGTGGTCTTTTTGGGAATGGGCCTTAGCTGCTGATCAAAAGTAGTCTGTACACACGCACATGATTTCTGTTTGGTCAGTATGAGCTGAAATTCATAAATGGTGAGTGATTAGAATAACATACCTCTGTGCTTTTTTAAACATCAGGATGAGGCCTGTAATAACTCACTCCTGACTGTCTACAGCACGTGTTCACAAACCAGAGATGTTTTCCTACCCCTCATTTCATACTGACCTTTTAATGCAGTAACCGAAGCTCGTGTTACACGTACAACATCATATTGGCTGCAATGCAAACATTGGTTTTGTTACAAATAATTAATATCTCTCTAGTCAGACATTTTCTCATTTATTATTTCCAGTTGCTTCATGGTTATTAAAAGGCCACATTTCAAGCGTGGGCAAGTGTCCATGATGATATACAGAGGTCTGCTAATTGAAAAACTTAGAGGTGCCTTTGTATTACACAGATCCCTGAGGAATACTGCTGTGGTCATGCTGCCTTCAAAGACATATATGACCTATCCTCAGTAAGCACTGCTAAAGGTTAGAATAAATATGCATGTTTTCTATGTTTATTAAGCTAAACTCTAGGCATTAAGAGAACATGAGAGGAGTTTTCACTGGTCTCCCAACTAACATCGTAAATTGCTTGTGCTGGATGCGCCTGCCTGATTCAGCTCCTCTCCACTCATCCATGCTGCTGTTTTTCCATACATGCATTCATAGAAATCCATTTGCATGGAAATACAGCTCACTAGTTAAGCCTTTGCATTGTAAATCCAGCTTTAATATTATCAGCAGTGCTGCTTCCTGCTGTGCATCAAGGTTCAGTGTTTCCTGCTGTGCATCAAGGTCCAGTAAGCCGCTCCTTCCTGTTGTGAGCTGTAGGACCCATTCTACGTCCTGTGTCTTCCAGGCTCTTGCTTTCCATTGCACCTTCTTCCATGAGCAATACCAGGTCCCTCTTTCTGCAGAGGAGGTCAGATGAGCTGCTGCAGTAAGTGCAGGAACCTTCTGGACTCAACACCACAAGATTGTCCACATGCTGTCCTCAGTGAAATCTCCTTATCAATGTTATTATTGCACGATCCTTTCTGTGCAGAAGAAGTTAGATCCCAAATGAGTGTGAGCTTCAGTGTGGGGGTTTAAGTGACAAGGTCAGAGAGTGCAAAACCTCATCCACTTTCAGCTAACATCCTAATCATTGTAAGCTGGGTCTAAACAGTGACAGTGCTTGGGAAGAGAGGAAAGGAAAGATGAAAAGGAAAAGCAAGTGACAAGAGTACAAAAAAATGTCTGCAGAAGAAATGCAAGGGTTAGAAAATTATGGAGCAGGTATTGTGAAATTTCTATTCATCAGGTAGTAAAAAAGAGAGAGAAAAATAATTTGCTTTCCAGGGCAGACCTAGCTCCCAACAAAGTCATGTTGGATTCAGGGACTTGTTTATCACAAGATTCTTTTTATGTGAAAAAACGCTGTGTCTTTCTACTGATAAAAATCTGAACACCGTGATCAGGAGTCTGGGTAAGGATAAACTTCAACTGCAGTAGTCCTGTTTGTCCAGGACAAGTCTCCCTCTTTCCCTCTTTGCTTTCAGATCCTGATAATTCATTTTTTCAGTAGCTCTGGACACTCTTTTGTTTCCAACCACAGCCCAACCACTGCAACAGTGATCTCCTGCTCCCTTTTCTCTCTCCTGTTTCAGTATGTTCCCACCACTGTTGTGACCTTCAGAACTGACGTATGAGGCATCCCTGCACGATCCCCTGACACTAAGCATGAGGCTGGGCAATAAAATGAGGAATTATCAGGCATTTACATTCTGAAATTAATGATGAGGAGTATGAGCCTTCCAAACATCTGTTTCCCCTGTTTTCAAGGGGGCCTTCAATTTACTCCTGGTTCTTCCCACGTGGCTGTTGCCATTAACCATCAGTCAGCGGTGCCCTGCATCCCCTGGGAAGGGCTGTGGAATGAATTTCCTCTAAACTGTGGTACATCCCAGTTTTGGGGGCATGATTGTAACAGCCATGAGGTTAGGAAACAGCTGGAGACCCCTGTGAGGATAATGAGAGAAACACAGGGAGAGCTGTGCTGTCCTCAGGTCTGGAGCCGGACTCAGGGCTGCACAAATAGGAAATTTCCCTCCAAGTGGTTGTGATCTCTTCTCCAGGGCAACACTGTCCTGTCTCCTCTGCTGTGTCCCAGGCTGGCAACTGTCACCCAGGGAAGAACAAAGATCTGACTTGAAGGTGAGAGAAGAGCCAGACACTTCAGAAATGTCAGTTTCCAGAGGAAAAAGGAATAAGAGGGAAAATATAGTAGAACAAAAGCCCCAGGATTGCAAGTGTATGGAAAAAGAACTAAGGAGAGATGGACGAAGGGAAACTCTGGCTAATAACACTGTTTGGAAATAGACTTGATGGACATAGAGGCAAAATGCTGTAAAACACAGGCAAGGGTGAAGCTACCAAAGAGCAGCCAATTCCTGATCCCATGAGTGAGGAGGACAAATGGAGAGCTCTGGCACATGGTCAGGGTGTCAGAGCAAAATGTAGAATGGACTCTTCATGGAATAAAATGGCTGAGTGGATTACAAAGGCAAGTAGAAAACAAATCTTCCTGGTTCCCCTGACTTTGACTTTCAAAGCCTTATGAGGGCGTGTTGCTCAGCTGTTACACCCCTCCCTGCTTTAGTGGCACTAGAAGCAACTTTCCCTTCCCAGAGTTCCCCACTTTATTGCCTTTAACAACCTCATGAAGGGTAATGAAGCATTTTAAGTTTTGTGTCAAGCTGACTGGTGTGCTGGGGGTGGGAAAGGGGGTTTTGGGACACTGGGTCAAGGCTTTGAGATGTCTTTGAGGTGGGGCCTGAGGTGGGAATGTGACATCCCAAGGCTCAGCCCTGGGGTCAGGGTGCTGCTGCAGCAGTTTCAGCTGAGAGCTTCCTGCCCCATTCAATGCCAGCTCCTCATCCTTTCCCAAATTCTCCTTAGTCCTTCTGTGACTTTCATGTGGAAATTTTGGGCTGAGGTAGCACAAGGGTGCAGGATGGAGGGAGACATCGCCTGAGCCTCACACATGCTGCCCACCCACAGGAAGAGCTAGAGGTGAGTTTTAGCATTCCCTCTTCTCAGAGGAGTATCCCCACGCCAAAATCTAAGAACAATAAGAGCTGGGGGGAGCTTTAACAGCCTGATGCCAAAAGCAACTTTCATTATGCATTGCGCTGCTTGCAGTCATCCAAGTCCTGCGATCTCGGTGCACTCCCAAAATTGGATTTGTGACAGCTGGATTTAGGGTGGAGGTGTGGGAAGCCTCTGTGGTTTACCAAATAACAGGGAGAGACAGGAAAATCAACATGTCACACGGTGTCTGCTGGCAGTCCGATGGATTTAACCAGCTAGCTCCACGTTTTTTAGCATTTGTGTTGAATTTACTTGGCTTTTAAAAACAGACAGACTTTCAGGCTTGCAGTAATTTTCAGACTAAACACCCCACACCACTCTGTCTTCCCCATCCTATGCTGAGATGTTTTTTCACTTGCACAGATTGTCTGATGAGGATTTGGTTCCAAAACGCTGCCTCCTACATCCAATAAAGTGTTGTAATAAAATATTTTTCTTTTCTTTTGGCTGTTTCCCTTTTAAACAAGGTAACCAAGAAACCCCAACTTGCACCCTGAAATGCTGATTGCATTAAGTAGTTCAGTCCATTAAGTTCCCAGTGACATTTTCTGTCTGTGAGTTTCAGATAAAGACAGGGAACTAAAGTAGCTTAGTGGATTAAAGGAATTGCCTTTCCCACCTAGACACCTCGTCTGGAACCTGGATTTTGGCACTCAAGTGTGATTGCTCATTTGCTTCAGGGCAGGGAGGTGGGAGAAGACCACCTGAATTTGCAAGGTCACCGGGCAACCAAGGGTGGCACCCACTGGCACCAGGGCTATTGGGTCCCTGCAAGTTGTTCCCCTACCAGATGTTCTCCCCATATGGGATTTCCCTGCTGCTAAAAATTCAGTCCCTTTGGCATGAAATAACTACCCCTCACAGCAAATGTGGAGAAGTTTTTCCCAGTGTGGAATACACTGTGACAAATTCTGCCAAATTCATGTTCATGGAGAACAGTGTTGAGACAGAGGAGGTGCTAAATGGTTAACCTTTCCATCAGTCCATGGAGAGGCTCTGGCTGTGAAAGCACCAGTAATTTACCTTCCATTAAGATGCTGCAGCTTCTCATCTATTTGAAGGCTGCAAGAAATTGTTTTCTAAATAATAAGACTTTCTCTGTAAAAAAAAATCATAGGTAATGGAAAGATTAAAACAGGGGTTGAGACACCACCAATCTATATATTCAATCAATGTCAAATGCTTTATGCAGTCGTTCTCTGCTTCCTGATACATGTTACTAGGACTGTACCAGAAAGCTCAGGAGAATTTCCAGGAATTGCTGCTATTTTAGCTTTCTTTTTTTATTATTATTTATAGTCCTGCTTTGAGGTCTAGAACAGGATAATTGAAAGTTGTTGAAATGACTGAGATCAGTGGAAAATCTTGCAGACAACCCATGAGTTTTGGTTTACAGTCCTAGGGCCACTTTCAAAGGAGCAACACAGCTCTCAGGTCTGCTCCTTCCACTCTTCAGTGTGTCTGTAATAAAAGTGAACTTTCTTAAGGGATATTTGTTTCTATGTGCAGCTGAGCCAACCAGTCCTTGTACACCAAGACATCCCAGAGCACCTGAGAAAAAGTGTCCTGAAGAGCTACCTCTTAATTGTTGTGTTCTCCAAGGCGGAACATCAAAATTCTGTCTGATAACAGCACGTTGCAATCTTCACAAGCAGAAAGTTTCTCCAAGATAGTGAGATTTTGATTAGGAAGAACAGAAGCAGCCAAGCTAAATCTGAACAGTCAATACATATTTTGCAGAGTTCTTTTTTTCCCATGTAGTATCTAGGAAAACAGTCCATGAGAACAGTAGGGAAGAGGAAACCAGTTCTTACCTCTGCAAACAGAAGCTGGTCCCACTCTGCTGGTTGAGGCACAAGTGAAGCACACTGTTTCATGGGGATGATGTGTCCACATGGCAGAGGAGAGAGACAGAAATACCACTTCAAGTTGAATTAATCCAACATGGTTTAATAATAAGGCACAAAGGAACATAGTGGTCATTTACCATCGGATTTAAAACACTTTGTGGGTAAGCTGTCCATTTAAACCTTCTTAATACAGTCTCTTGTTAGCATTTGCTACATATCCCAGTTTTACTGCCCCTCTCTTCTGGGTTTTCCTGACCCAACTTTGCTTGAAATGTGATTCAAGCAGAAAAATAGGTTGAAAGCTGCTGCAAGGGGGGTTCACTTCTCTCTCAATATTTTCTGTAAGAGTCTAGAGGAAGGCTGGCCTTAACATAGGACATGGTGTCATTGCCTCTTCCCTTTGCTACATGGTGTAACAGCTACTCCCTCTTGTGAGGATGCAGGAGGAAGCCTGATCTGCAGCCCTAAACAAGGGAATAGTTTTCTTTGGCACTGAATTGAGCCAAAAGGGTGGGAGATTGCTCTTGGGTACTATCTGCAGGGTTGGTTCTAGGCTGCAGCCAGAGCTGATGGGGGTCTTTTTCCTCCATGGAATTAGGGACTTTTGTTGCCTATGCTGATTTTCAAGTTTCTCAGTGAAAAACCCATAGGTTACCAAAGGGAAACATTTGGGAGTTTCTTGGCAATCAAAACTTTTCAGATCATGAAAAATCTTTAAAATAATCATGTACTTGAAAATGTGTATTGAGCACAAATGCTGTTTTTCACTGGAAAGCATCAGGGACAATTTTCTTCACTAGCCTGACAGATCTAGTCACACATAAGCCTTAGCTCCTTTCTTATCCTGTTTCATTTCCATTTGTTTTGCCTCCTTCCACCCAAAAGCCCCTCTTGCTCTCTGTCAGCCACAGGGCTGGTGCTGTGGTTGAAGGGTCAGTGCATGGTCAAAGGCCCAGCCCCTGCAGAAGGCTGACAGCATCATTTAAATGTCCTGGACACCAGTGGGATTTCGTGGTGCTCTGGTGTCAGGGGAAAACAAAATAACAGATTCCCCATTTACTTCTGACTCTAGGAAGCAGGAGAAAGTTGGAGATGGAAACAGGAGTAGAGCACCAAAACGAGGGAAACTTCCAGGCCCTGCCCTGGCTTCTGCTGCAGGCAGCAATTGGTCACTCTACCCCTGTATCCATCCACAGAGGGACACTCTCATGCTCACTGTCGACCCACCCTCCTGCCCTGTCTCCTGCACTGTGGCATAAAGGTTCCCGAGATCCTCAGCTGAAATATCAATGTGCAATGACAATATTAGCAGGATATGTTCATCTGCCTTACACAGACCTGGTTAAATAGGAGCCACCGGCTAAAGAAATTGCTATTTACCCCAGTCAGTTACCAAATACAGTTCATTTAACTTACAACAGGCAAATATCCTGGTGGTCAGAGGGTGAAGAGGCAGCAGTGAATAAGTACTTGCAAATTGATGTAGAGCCCTGAGGGCACCTCTGCCAGTAACAAAGTGCATCTAACTGTGCTACAGCCCAGCAAAATGGAGTGGATCTGTCCCAGGTTACCTGCAAATAAGACTGACATTCTTACAGAGATCAACATCCATCAGGGCTCTGTTTACATTAATCACAAAGCCTTGGAAAACCACCTATAAGGACTTCCTCTTCTTCGGGAGAAATTAATTGATGGGACTTGCAAACACTGGAAAAATCAGGTGTACAAGAAGCAAAAGCTATTTAAGTTCTTTTCCTTGGTCACCTTTTTCGTAATGGAAACCAGCAACACTAGCAACAGCTGCTAAGTGTGAATTAATTGGGTGCTGTGTTCCTCCTCTCCCACTTTCCTTGCCCTGGCCTTTGAGATAGAGAAGCCCCCCTCACCCACAGTTACGGCCACACCCAGGGAAGTAACTGGAGGCAAGAAATCACCACTGCAAGACTGGCAGTAGGAGATGAAGGGGATTGTGACAGTGAAAATGCACAGGCTGAGAAAGGTTGTATTTCCCAGGGGACTTGAGGACACTCATGTGTGGTCTGAGTGCCCCTGCAGGTGAGATTAGGGTGCCACGGGTGCCTTCCACCCCTGCCTCACCTGGGGCATCCAGACTCGCTCTATGCCAAATCTTTCCATAGGGGTGTGACCATGCTGTCCCCAAGCCCACACCTGTTCCCTCCTGCTGAAGGGCTTCAGCCCCAGGCAGGCTCAGGGCAGGCACCAAAGGGCCAAGAGACACAGAGTGGCCGAGCCTCCTCCAGTGGTGTTTTGGAGAAACAAAAGTGTCCTTATTTTCTTTGCTGAAAGGAAATGTGTTCAGGAGCCAAGATCACCAGAGGGTTGAGGTCTCTCCTCATGACTTTGTGCACTGGAACACCTCATCCTCAGCAGGCACAGCAGAAATGCAGGCAAGGTTGTAACCCCCAGTCTGCACATTGGATCAGGGGCTAAATGATACTGGGATTAAAAAATAATTGAAAAAAAAAATTCGAGGAAAAAGAAATCCCAATCTGAGCTTTGAGACTGCAACTTGTCCCAGCTCCTCCTTTCTTTTGATGGGCCAAGGGCCAGGATGGCTGGTAGGTATTCTTTGTGGCAGGATGACTCCTCAAAGCTACCATGCCAGGAAGATGCTGCTTCATGCCTTATCCTCCAGTTCTGCTACTTTGCCTTTCAGATGCAGGGGCATGGTTTATAACCTAATTCCAAAACACAAAGGCTTGGCATCTATTTTTTATGCTTTGTTAAGTAGCTGTTTGGATTTTTATGATTCAACTTATATTCATGGGGTTTTTTTTGTTGTGTGCAGCCATCCAACAGTAACATTAAATAAAAAGTGGAGTCCCTTTATTGATTTGCTTTTGGTTAAAAACAAACATGTCATATATAAATGAGATGTACACTGCTTGTAGATAGTAGAGAAGACATTTATAATGCCTTTGAAAGAAATAATTAAACTGAGTATATCACAGCCACCTTTTTGAATTTTTCAAACAGGGAAGTTTACACCCGTAAAAGGCTGAAACTCCTTCTGACAAACTTTTAATACAATCATTTGGTTTGTACTTTAAATGCCTGGCATATTTTAACCCTGGAGATAAATGAATCTCAGTGGGATTGCTGAGTAATTAAGAAAAGTGTGTCTGATGGGCTTGCTTCATATGGAGAGGTGAAATAACACTGTGAGAGTCAGCTGATCATTTGTTATCTTTACATTAAAAAAACAAACAAGGTAAACCCTGAGGCACGCCATTGTTATGCTGTGTGGCAGCGACTGCTTTCAAACAAGTCTTGTTTTCAGTGTTAGCTGTGTCATGGTTTTTAAATCCCCATTTAAAACGTAAACCAGTGTGCATTCTGGAAAGAAACCTCCTGAGACCCCCTGAGCCGGAGCATGGTGCCCTTGAGGCCGGGGGTCAGGGCTCATCTGCTCACTGGGGCTTTCCTTGATTGAGGGCGACGGATCACTGGGAAAGTGGCAGTGGTGGGAGGGCTTAAGGAGGAGCAGTTTGGTGTCTGCTAGCTAATTGCTGGCAAGAGATCTGTAAGAGCTGTTTAGTTTCTAGTAATAGGTCAAGACATAGTCAGGATAGTCTTGAGAACTTGCTTTAGGGTTTTGTGTTGAGCCATCTGGATGCTGTTTTACTGAGGGCTTAGACTCCTGGTAAGAAATATTGAAAAGCAGCTGAAATGCTGAGCTCCCAAGGAAAGGAAATCAGGCTTTGAATTACTGCTCGAGTGTGGTGTGCCATGAGGATCAACACACACAGTTTTAGTCCCTGCACACAAATCACTGGGAAGGCTCCCTCAGCTATTACTGCCAGCAGAGGGATGTTTTCACATCCAGACGTTTCACTCGAAGTAGTTGCTTTGCTGGAAAGACCTTGGAGAGCAGGCTCCGGGAATTTTCTCTCCAGCATAAAGTAGCAGAGTTATATCCCAGGCCGGAAGCTTTCAGCCTGGTCTCTGCTGGCTGCCCAAGGTCAGGCTCTGCTCTCCCCTCGGGAGCTGGCTGTATCACAGCCAGGAACGCGTGGTGTCAGCTGGGATTTGCACTGACAATATTGCTCCTGGTTTCATTGAGCATGAAAAGCATTCCAGGAAGGAGGTGACTGTATCCCCAGGGATGATAACTGATCTCGTTGTGAGAAACATTTGTTGTTCTCTGGAAAACAGAGCCACCAAGACATTATGCAATTAGGACCATTGCCCCTTAAAATTATTATTTTCCACTAAAAGATATTGTTATGATTGGTGGAGAAGTGGCTGCAGGAGCAGCCCACTTGACAATTGTGTCTGAGAGCATGGGGCAGAAGCACCTGTTTATTGACTATATAAATCAAATTAATTTAGTTAAATTTACAAACACAGGAAGAAAAGCAATAAGGTCTGTCACGTGGCTGTTCCCCAAAACAGGCAACACAGTCAGTATTGAAACTGCTCTCCCCAGGGAAACCAAGAATGTGATGTGGCTGCAAGTATTCATTTGGTTGTTGTCATTTCCAGTGCTACATATTTTAAATTTACTTCAAGCACTGTTGAAAGCCTATAATGGTGAGGAATTACCTGCCCAGAGGGACTCTGGGTGACATGCCCACCAGCACAAAGGGAAGTTGTACTGTCTTGCTCCATGGAAATAGTGAATTAAGGGTTTATAACCAAGGTTAATAACTCCAAATATATCTCCTTCTACCACACAAGGAAAGTGAATTATTTATAGGCAGAACTCCTGCCCCCCTAACTCTCACCTTCTGCCCCTCTCCACTGCTTTACCAACATCCTTTGCCCTGTCCATGACTTCAGCCACACCTAAAGCACGGCACAGCATCACTCTTCCACCTGGCATGCAAAGAAGAGGTAAAAAGAGGTCATTTTTGAAAAATCCTCTCACAATCCTCAGCATTTCTCACAAGGCCAGATGTGGATCCTGGACACCCCAGCCTGTATCTGACTTGTGAGATGCTAATCCAGGGGCACAGGGAGACACAGTCCCTGCAGAAGGTAGCCCTGAGGGAGCTGGGTGGGTTTCACTGCCCTGGGCACCTGGCGATGGCAGTCATTGGCCTGCTCCATCTCCACTTCATTCAGCATAATCACAAGGGTATACCGAGCTGAAGGACAGCCCTGGAATTTGTTTCAGGGAGGACTGAAACAGAGGGGAGCCACCTTGATTTTTTTCCTACTGAAATTATCCTAATGGTGAAATAAATAGTCTAAGAGTGAAATTTTGCCATCAGATCCTTTCTACAAATGCCACTGGTGTCGTGAGAGCACCACATGTGAGTGCACGAAAAGGATCTGGTCCTCCCGGTGAAGCCCTTCTTCTTCAGCATTTTTTTGTGTACAGTTTCTGGGCAGATGAGTCCCTGCACCATCTCTGACCTCTGTGGGCTCAACCTAAGCTATCTGTAGGCTGTAAAAATGCCACCAGCTGCCAGGATGCCTTTGGTACTTGTGCAGATGTGAAAGGACACATTCCAAGCAAGCTGTTCCTGGGTACAGCTCATGCAGGATGGGCGCCTCTGGTGACATGCTGGGACATGGTAATCATCTTAACAGCACTTGGCACTGAATACTGCCTCTCATCCTCATTGCTCCCCAGTCTCTCTGCCATTAGCTAATTGAGCTTTGCAGCAAAGCCTTGGAAACACTGGCTTTGGCAGACACATTTTTCAAATACAGATTTGGAAAGGCTATATGTGCCTCTTGGCCAGTGGTCATCTGTGGGATCTGTGAGCCTTTAGATGGCAGGAGCTGGTGAGACTCTCTGATACTGAATGTGGCCCTAGGTCTCAGCAGGACCACAAGGCAAGATACTGCTGTAATCTGTCCCAGAGACTCATGAAAAGTGGTTTGAAATTTAGAAAAGGGGTCTGAAATTTAGTCTCTTGTCCAACAATTCCCAGCCTGAATAATCACCTTTATTGTGATCCAGAAGAGAAGGGACTTAACATTCTGTCTTGCTGAGTTGTTGCATACAGCCCTCCACCTCTCCTTCTCCTTGCTGAGGGAGATGGAAGCAATACCTGATTCATCAGGGCTCCTCTGCAGCCCCAAAAATCTTCTCACCTTTTGCATGAGCACAGCAAGTCTATCTCCCTCCTGCTACCTGTCTGCACATTCCCGTGCATGTGTCTCTGTTTTAAAGCAGTTGGACTGAACAAAGCCCACTGGGACTCTGGCAGGCTCCTATAGGGAGGCCCCCAGCACCCTGATTACACACCAGCAGTGGAGCTGAGAGCACGCTGAGGAGATTAAAAGGCATCAGCTCCTCTGCCACCAGCCTGTGTGGCCAGTGCCACTCCCCCTGGCTCAGCACAGCTCTGGGGGCAAAGAGAGGGACAGAGACAGCCTCTCAGGCAGGCCTCCCAGCCATGGAAAAGCTCCTCAAACCTTAAAACCTCCTCAGAGTTAGAGGCTACCTCTGAGCAAGCCACTGCTCACAATGTCAGCAGGAGAAGGAGCCCCCTCCATCATCACTTCTGGCTCCAGGAATTTTTCTCTCCAGCACGGGGCGACTGAGACAGATATGGTCCATCCACCCAGCCAGTAGGGCCTGGGGCAGCAGAAGTCTCCATGGGCACTGTTAGGCTGGCAATTGAAAGCAATAGGTCTTTATGGTAATTTGGGCACCAGGCAACCACTATGAATAGGAAATGATGGCAGTTACTTTATCCAGTAGCAGCATGAAAATGTGAAGTGCCTTTATTGAGCTGCTGGCTTGCTGGTGAGAGTTAAAGGAGATGCTCTCTCGGGTATAACATTTGCAGAGAAGTGGCATGAGATATTGCCATAAACTCCTCCCTTAATAAGCGAGCAGAGGAAGGCAGAGAATTCCTAATGCAGATGTGTGAAAGGACAAAATTAAGACGCTAGAAACAGCAACATTTTTTTCCTCGGCAGCAGCTGTACCCTAAGGAGAAATGAAGAATTTCCCTCTTGACCCAACAACTAGAAAACTCTTGTAGTGCTAATATTAATATAGGAAGGATGGCTTTGAAAGGAATAAAAGAAAAACATGTCTTGCCACATCAGTGCCCTCCAATACCAGTGAGGAATTTAGGTCTTTGCCAAAGGGAAGATTAACAGGGAAGAGACCAGCTCAGCAGCTGTGCGGTGACTGTGAGGCTCTGCAGGTGTCCAGGGGGTGCAGAAATGACTTTTTCCCTGTGACATGTGGGGGAGATGTGACCCAAATGTGTAAAAAAAATGGCAGCATGCATTCCCAGTTATTCCCATGATGGTGTTGGATTGCAGCGTTGCAAAGCAGCTCTGAGGGCAATGAGCATGCATGGTTGAAGGTGGGCTGCCCAGAAGCAGCAGAAAGGCAGCACTCAGGAAACACTGGGAAGAACCTCAGAATTTCAAAACTGGTTACAGTTCAGCAAAAACTGTTTTCTCTCAAGATTTTTAAGATTGTCTGTGGCATTTATCTCTGATATCTTAATTGGCATGTTATTTAACTGCTTAAAAGGCTGCTTTTGATAGTTCTTGCCCAATGAAAGCTGTTCTTCCGAGAAAGTAAAAACTGTTGAGACATTTATAATCAGTTTCTACTTAAAGCATATGTACAGTTCCAGTGCAGCTATTGCTTATATTGACAAATGGAGTCAAAAGGGATTTATGAAAACCTATTTGACAAAATAATTCACCACAGATAAAGAACTTTGGAAAAGCAAACAACTTTTGACAACACTTTGCTTTTGAAAAAAGACAGATGTTTATTAAATAAAATTTTAAAAAATCTGCTCATATTCTCACTGTCCATAACTGTGGTTACTCAAGAAGATGAGAGGGCTGAGTACCTGCCTGCATTTTTCGGGGAGATCTATGATTCTCCTCCATGCCCACAGGCAGCTCTGGCCTCCTTGCAGCTGCACTGGTGTTAAATCTGCCCTGCAAATGAAGTGGAGGTGTGGAATGGAGACCTAAAGGAGTGGACATGTCATGCTTGTAACCAGAGCACCATGGTGTCTCTTTGCTTCTGTCTGTATCATTGATGGTGAGAAGCAGATCAGGTTCAAGAAGAGAGGAGAAGGAAGAGGAGGAGGAGGAGGAGGAGGAGGAGGAGGAGGAGGAGGAGGCGAAAGTAGAGAAAATGCACAGAGAAGCTGCAAGAGTGATGTGACATTGGGCAAGAAAGGTGCTCTGCAAAGGAAACACTACCTGTCTGTTGGGTTTGGTGGAGAAGGTTTTGGGCCAAAACTGGGACTTCACATGGAGAAAATCTAATGGCAGAGACTGCCCCAGTTCAGTAAGGGAAAGCACAATGACTTTTTGAAGTCAAAAGTTCATGCAGAAAAAAAAAATCAGACTAAAAATATGATTAAAAATGCTTGTGATGAAGATCATAATCTTTGGAAGAACTTAGCAGGAGATGCCACTGGTGTCCTTCATAGGAATCTTCAAAGCTAGTTTTCTTTGAAAGAATGGGCTCCAATCAAAGCACAAAGCAGCCAGTGTGAAGTAACACGTGCTTTACAGGGGCCAGGAGTGCTGCAGCTCTTGTTCCAGTTATAAAGTTGTTGCTGCTTCTAAAAGGCAGCTCTGATTAAAAGGCTCTGATTCCCTCTGGATGTACCCTCCAACGCCCCAAGATGACAGCTGTAGGTGCTTAGGGAATGCCAGGAGAATGGACAGCAGGTGGTGTCCATGAGTCAACTCAAAATGCCATCTCCTGTAGTCACTGCAGGGGACAAGGTGCTGGGCTGGAGGAGTCATTGCACTGAGCTAGTGAGACATTTCTTATGTTCTTGCTTAAAAGACAACACAGGAAAATAATAACAGTGCAACACCTCTCCTCAAAATCTGCTGTAAGAGCCTGGAGAGAACATGAAGCTTTTACAATTTGTATCCAAAGGATGCAGAAAACTGCCTGATGTCCCAGCCAGGTGGCAGGTTAGATTGGCCTGGTTCCTTTCTCGGGGAAGTACAAAGAGTGGAGCCAGAGGACATCCTGCATCACTCAGGCTTGCCAGAAATCCTACCAGCACTCAGAAACTGAGGCAGGCTGGTGAGGGGCCTGAATGGACACTTGTGACACCCTGAGCAACATCTGCTCTCCTGTTCTTGGGATAAAGACTAGTGCTGATGTGGTCCATGGCAGGTTAGGTTTCCCCTATGGCTGTTGACAAGATAAAGCAGCATGTAGGAAGGTCATTCCCAAAAGTGCCCAGTCAGAAAGACAAACAAATCTGGGTTTGGACGGAGCAGCACATCTCCCAGGCTGTCATCCCTCCGAGTCACACAGTGCCCAGACACCTGAGATTTCACATGAGCGTTCTCCTTTCACCTTGGCAGCTTGGGCTGAAAAACTGGAAATCTATTGCTGCTGTGGTTGGTTTTTGTGTCTGGCTGATCCTATTACCATGCAAACCTGATGCAGCCACAGCAGCAGCTCAGCATTAGAGCATTATAATCCCATGCGTGTTACAGTGATGCCACTTGAGCTGCTAATTTGGCAAAATCTGGATCCTAACAGAGATTTAGCTCATGGACTTCTGCCACTTCCCACTTGTCTGCTACAGAATGAACCATCTTGGAAATAATAGCTGCAGTTACTAGAAATTTGCAAGCAGCAGTGAAATGGGATTCACCAAGCGCCCCTTGCAGGTGAACTTGTGTCTCCCCGCTCTGGCTGCATCCATACAGTTAAATAATGACATTAAGGACCCTCTCCTTGGTGTCAGGCCAGGTGGGGCAGCAGACCTTGAATTCCCAAGTCTGGATGAGACCACCATGAACTCAAATTAATGGAGTTATGCTGGTCCAGATTCTCTGTGTGGGAAAGCAGAAGAAAGAACTGGATCCATGCCCGCATGCCAGATGATACTGCTGATCCTTTGTTTGCAAGAGATATTGCATGCACAGCCAGCTGTTGTGTCGTGGTGGGTATAGGGTCCCTCATCAAGCAGATGCTAAAAGTCCTGTGTTGAAATGCAGTAAGCAGGTGCTTTGTGAGGGCCTCTGGACAAAATATGGGCAGTAAAATATTTTTCAGATGTGCCACCATGAATGTGAGTTCATGCACTGAGCACGAGTTATCGTCACACTGAATGCTCATTTTCATCTTTCCCCACAGATAATGGGAGTAGACAGATGCTCCTCAGAAGGTCACATGTAGCAAGTATGATGGGCACAGATTCACACAGGGGTTTGGGTGCTGCAAAGGTCCCTCACTTCTCCTTGAATGTAGTCTTTATTTTGGAGAACAGCAACCCTTTTTGTATACCAGCCCAGAGGCATGAACATATTTTCAGATTGAAGATGATCCTATGTGCCTCTAGGATCAGGGATAACTCTCCTGTCAGCCCTGGAAGGCAGCCAGGTCTCAAGCAAGGGGAGTGGATCACAGAATTTCCAGAGCTCTGAGGTTAGCAGGACTGCAGGAATGGGAGTTCCATTTCTGCTGCCCATGGATATGGTGGTGCTCTTCAAGTCTAGGCATTTAGTCAATAATCAAACAGAAATGAGCTCCAGGGATTCAGGTGGCAATAACCAGTGTAAATAGCAAGGACCTTTAGCTCATTTATGGCTTTGATGGCAGAATACTTGCTCTGGTAACTTGCAGACTGAAATTTCCTGATTCAAATTCAAGATTTGTGCAGCTACTAACTACAAATCAGGAAAAAACAAAGAGTAAATTGCTGGAGGCTCACAGTTACATTGGGAACAGAGGGAGAAAGAATACATTTAAGCAAAACTATTCACTCACTTGTCCTCAAATCTGTCTGAAAATATTCTCAAAGTGTCACTCAGCATAGCAAAAATTATCTCCTGTTCTCATTTACAACCAAATGTTAAAGACTGAGGCATACATATTCCTCCCATCCTGAACATTTTTTTGAGGATTGTGTAATCAGCTTCTCCAGCATTCACAATTTTCACTTATTTATCTACTCAGGCTTTTTTTTTTTTTTTTTTTTTTTTTTTTTTTTTTTTTTTTTTTTTTTTTTTTTTATGCACAGCCTCTCTGCAGTCTGGCAGAGCCAGGCTTGCAGTATTGATTTAGGAAGAGGCAGTTGTGACAATACAGTCCCAGGCTAATTCCTGTGCTGTACAGGGGCTGCTCTGTCTGTAGCAGCAGCCTCACCCCCAGCATGGGGCTCACTTTTAAAACGAAGAAAAAAAAAAATGAAAGAAAAGCTACTTTTCTCTGTTCTGCTTTGAAGGGAAAAAGGATTACCAAGGCTAAATAAGCCATCTGAGTACTTAGCTAGCAAGCCTAAATAGCACCCTGATAGGAAGTTCTGGCAGAGAGCTAATTAAATTAACTCGCTTTGATTTATTAACAAGCAGAGCAACATATCACACAGGATTGTCCCATGAAATGAATGTGCTTTCTGATTCTCTTAGCTGCTTCAGTGCAGTCACCTCCCAGAAAACCCGGTTAGAGGGACTCAAGTTTAATGAGACTCAATGGCTTGAGAAGGATCCCTGCCCACCAGCAGAGATACGCACTGGTAATAATACCTAAAAGCATGTTTATTTTCCTAGCACTTCCCTAATTCCTTTTTAATGCCTAGGTCTATCTAATGGCTAATTCACAATTTCCTGCTCACCGATACACAGATGAATGTCAAGCAAAAGCCTTCTGCATGTTTAATTATTCTGTTGATTCAAAAGCCACTTTTCCCTCAGTGCAAGTTTCTCTGTGTGTGTGTGCTCTCATGCATCATGCATTTCATTATTTTTAGAAGCATGCTCTGTGCCTTTTTATGCTCCCATAGTTCCAGCATCCAGTAATTACTATGTTTTGTGTCCAACAGACCTGATCCACCAGCAAGTGTAAATCAGGGAAACATTGCTGTCTCTAAATGGAGTTATTCCAAGTTACACCAGACCTGAGACCTGACCTCTCCTCTTTTCAATGATGGGGAAAATGTTATTTGTGTGCTGGGACACTTGTGAAGTAGCAGGATATAAAATTCAGAAAACTTCAGAGCAGGGAAAATCCAAATAGAAGCCTGTGAAGGCACAGATGAGAATCTATTTATGTAGCAAGCTCTACTTCTGCTTAACCCCTGCAAGGAACTGTAGCTCTTTTTGCATATTTGATTTTTCTCTCTCAGTAAAACATAGTCTGCTTAACCTATTTTTGCTACTTTCCAACAGTGTCACTGGAGGGATTCTTCCTTACGCCTTACATGTAGCTTTGCTATCTGAGAGCTTCTTTGTTAAATTAAGGCAATTAATAAATGGAGATGTTAAGCAATCAATTTTGCCTGCATATCTCCACAGCCTTACGTATGACTGGCTGTAATCACAAGATAAATGCAATGTGCTGATGTATGGTAATGTTCAATAATACATTCTACACCAGGCTCAATTCATCAGGGAGTTTCTGGAGGGGAGGCATTTGTTATTGGCTGTCTCCGGACCTCAAGGATAACATTCCTGTCCTTTCCATTGGCCACCCCGCTGCTGCAAGCCTCTTCCCGTCTTATTTTGATGATGAATATGAAGGCATGCTAAGCTGTGCCGGAGAGTAGCTCTCGCCGACTACACTCCCACCCCGGGCTCAAGGACTCCAGAGCTCCCCGGCTGCTTCCCCTGCCCACTGCCAGCAGCAGCAGCAACAGCAGCGGCAGCAGCAGCAGCAGCAGCAGCAGCAGCAGTAGCAACGCCAAAAGTTGTGATGCTTTTCTTCACCCAGTGCTTTGGGGCTGTGTTAGATCTTATTCACCTGCGGTTTCAGCACTACAAGGCAAAGAGGGTTTTCTCAGCCGCCGGGCAACTTGTCTGTGTCGTCAACCCAACACACAGCCTCAAGGTGAGTTAAAAATATTTTTTCTCTTCTAACATCTCCTCGTCTTCCCCACCACCGCCACCCGTGATTCTTCACAGGGAATGAAATTATGCTCTGGCAGCAAGGGGAGAGTGTTGTTAACACATTGCAGCCCTGGCAGATAGAACGTTTGCATTGTCTGAGTGCATGACTCCCTTTGGAGCAAAGGAGAAGCAACCCACTGCTCCGAGCGATCGTGGGAAGTCGCGGCTCCCCCTCCCCGAAGTTTCCTCATCCTTTTCACCCACATAATGAGCATGCATGTTGCAGGCGTTTAGTGAAAATGACTGGAAAAGTTAGTTGGATGAATTAACATCCCTTCCTAGTAGCAGGATGCTGCGTGCTCTCCCAGGCTGACACCCCAGCACAGAGGGATGCTGCCAGGCAGTGGGGAACAGGAAGAGGGGGGCGGCAGTAGAGGGATCTCCTCTGCTGTCGTTTTCTCTTTCAGGGAGAAACGGCTGTTTCTGTCTCCTGGGGGGAGTTGAAGGCATTCCTCTGGCGCTGAAACTGTCCTTAAGCTGTTTGCAAGGTGAATCTATTTTTGGAGGGAGAACACACTAGCTTAAATGCAAAACTATTTATAGTCCCATAAAAACATTTCTTCTACTTGCACAATTCTGAATTTTCACTGACAAAGCGTCAACAGTTCCATCTATACCGGAGCCTTCGTGTTTGTAGTAGAGAAGGAGCAGCAGGGGGACAAAGCAATCAGGAGGCATTAATTACTTTATCACTCTAGTGAATGACCAACTTTAGTGAATTGGCTTCTGCTTTATGAGAAGTCCTTGCTGACGTGACTTGTGAGGTAGCTCTGCTATCCTGGTGCAAGCTTAGAAATTAATTTAATTCAGAACAACTTATTTTGGCTCTACAAGGGTCCCTGTGAGGTGCTTGGAGGGGTTGGAGGGGTTGCAGCATCTTTCCCGAGCTCCTGGTCCCTGGGACATCCATTGATGGGGTAAATCCCTCTTCAGAACGGCATTACCTCACAAAAAAAAGGGCATGATTCCCACAGTAATCTTTCCTGTCTCAGGCTGTGCTTAGGCAGGAAGAGATGGCTTCTAGCAGGGTGCCGGCTCCGGGAGGATTTTCCCGCAAGACTGTGCTCTGAGCACTGCCGGCTGGGGTAGGCACTCCCGGGGGATGAAGCGCCTGGGTGCAGGCTCGCCTCTCCCGGCACCACGCTCCTCACAAGATAAGTTAAAAACACACAGCCCTGTGATTATCTGAAAGGGTCTGGTGGTCCTAATGGGTAAAAGAAATAGCTGCATTCCTAAGTGCACGGGGAGGTATTGTAAGTGAATTCTTCTGTGCTCAACCCTTTTATGTGACTGTCTCCTGATAGTTTCATCCATAATTTTCATTTAAAAAACCCCCAAAAAACAAAACAAAACAAAAAAAAACAAACCAGAGAAAAGTCTGTCAACACACAACAGGTCCCAACACAATTTCAGTGCCAGTGGAACTGTCTGATAAGGTCCCATAAGCACACAGAGGGGTGAGTACTGCTCCACTGTTACCTAAGGCTGGAACCAAGTTTATCTTTTCAGGTCCTGCTGAGTTGTGGGTTTGCTATTGCAGGAGCTGCAGCTGTGTTAAACACACAGGGCATTTCATTTGCCAAAACTCCCCGTGGCCAAGCTCTTCTCTCTTCAGACCAAAAGCCTGGCAGAAAGATAAACAATCTCAGTACTGCTTTGGTAGCTTTTGAATGTAGGCATTGGAAGCAAAACTGTCTTAGAAACAAACAGAACCCTCTAGGAAAAGGTCTGGTGTGTCAGCGAAGCCCTGCCAGAATTGCCTTGTCCTGGGTGGGAATTGCTCCCCTGGTGAGGCTGCATTGGGAGCCCAATGGCACAGATGTCTCCACAGGAGCCTGTTGAGACACCATTCAGATGAGCAAGCTGGTGACAAACCCTCTGCTCTGATAAACCCTTCTGACTATAGAGTGAAACCTGTTGTGCCAGTGTTACCCAGCTCAAAACTGGATACATATGGTGGGCTCTAGCTCTGATGTGCTCCCCAGGTGTTCAGCTTCCCTCCAGCTGAGTAAGGAATGCATCACCACTTTGTGGCAGCATCCAGAAGAGATGTGGGGATCAGGTCCCTTTGTGCCCAGCGTGACACAGTTGTTCACCCGTAGCAGCCTGTAATCCAGCTGGAGCCTGCTGGCTCTGGGCAAGCAAGGCACCTTGTCCAAAACCTGGTGTCAGAGTCAAGCCAGGTGAACCTGCTTCTCAGGGTGCCCATTCCCCCCAGGGATGCACAGGGAGGCTGTTGTTGCTCTTAAAAGGCATCTAAGGGACCATGAAATTTGAAAGGGCCTAACTTTTTTCTCTGTGGTGGTTTACAGTATTATGACTACTTTGATGTTTCTTAGTCTATTATTTCTAGCTGGGTCTTTTCAACTGTAACATTTTGTTGACAGCCCCCAAATCTATCTTAACAATTGACAAGCAGAGTGAAAACTGTATTAAGGTTTGCAGTCGATGAATACAAACCTGCTAGGAAATAAGGGCTGGGAGCAATGTAATTTCTCTCCATTTTCTTCAAGGCTTAAATTTTTGTGCTTACTCCAAAATTGTAAGCCCTTTGCAAAGGGATTACTTTATTCCATATCTCCACGGTGCTGGTGGAAGGGGACTCCTGGCTGATTGGTGCAAATGATAAGTGACAGGCATCACACTGGTGTGATTATGCATGCTGACATCCTTCACACAGGTCAGGTCTTCAATCAGTGCCAATGCACATAACTTCATTAAAGTCAATTGCTGCAGGACCTCCATTTTCACTCCTTCCACCCGAGGGAGTGCGCAGGCATGGTAGTGGGATTCAGCCCACACCAGAGGATCTGTGGCTGGTGATCATGTATGTGTGTCAGAGATGTGGCATCATGGAAAGTACCCAGGGAGCAGCAGAGGACAGGGGAGACCTGGTACCCTCCAGGGAAGGTTGCAGCAGCTTCTGCTGTCACAGACCTGCCCCCAGATCAAGGGGGCACTCCTGTAAAGTTATGCCAGAATGCTGTCATCATCATCACAACCTGGACCTCTGACAATGACCAGAGCCTGCCACTTATCTCTTCTTTTAGGAGAGATCCAGAGGCTGGTAGAGAAGAACACACTTAGAGAGAAACCGGTGTGTTTCTTCCCACTGAAAGGCTCATTAATTGGGAAGGCTGATTAACATTTCTGTGTTTCTTAAAGGGCAAGATGGTAAAAGTGTCAGCACAGACACCTCGACTGATCTGCTGCTATTTTCCCTGCACTTGACAGGTTGACATAGGTGACTCTAAGAGGGAAATACAATTTTGCAACTGTCCCCCTCTGTTTTGTTGGTTTGGCAGGAGTATTTATGGGAGGGGGTGTTTGTTTCAGAGCCTTTGTCCTTCTTGCCGATTTCTGCTCTTTGTCCTCCTACAAAGCTTTCCCAGACATGGCAGCGTCTCACAGCACAATGCTATGCTGGGATCAAAATTCACTTGCCAAGCAGAGAAAACCATTTACTTACCACACTTCTATAGGTCACCTTGGTCCTCAATCAAATTATATCCATTACTTTGTAACCCATCTTCTTTCAAGCATGTGGTCAACATGACATCTTCCCTTGGAGAGGCACAGCCAGGCAACAGAGCTCTCTAGCCAAGTGGTTGCTCCCTCCAAAGGCATACTGATTAAAGGAGCAACTTATGCTGCTGGCAGCAGGTCCCAGCATGCAGGGAAAGTTTAAAAGTCCTCCATTTGCATGGAAGAAGTGGACAGGGTTTTCTGATCCTGCAGAAGTGAGGCTCACTGAACTCCTGTACATTTGTCCCCTGTCAATAGCAATTCTCCCCAGAACAGCAAACTGGAAAGAAGGTGAATTTGGGGGTATCCTCACTGCTTTGCTTCAGTCCCTGTCCCAACAGCCAGCCTCACATGTGCAGTCACATTCCAGAAAGGTGCTGATGCTTCATGAGATGCTGCATATGGCTGGGAAAAACAGATCTTCTTCATTCAAGGAGTTACTAGGTATTTGCATACAATTTTTAACTCTTTGAGAAGCATGAAAACTGCTCATTTAAATAATAGAAAAGTGTGTTTACAATTCTTGTAAAAAACACCAATCTTCACCTCTGTAGGACTTCAAGGAACTTGTTGATTTACAAAAAAAAAAAAAAAAAAAAAAAGAACATTCAACCAAGGTCATAAATAGTTCAGTCTTATATTCTAAAAGGGTCAGAATATGGTCTATGGGTCCAACGTGTCTTTCAGATAGCTTTTAAAGCAACAAGCGAATCTACTCTGACTTAAGGAAGGGATTTGAATCCTGTTATAACAGTTTGGCTCTGCACCCAGTGTCAGACAAATAGCATCATAATCCACTTTATCCCCAGGGGGATTAAAGTGCTAGGGTGCATTACACCCCCATGAGATCTATTTACTTGGTGCAAGGGAGGAGAGCGACTCTGAAACCTGCTGCCAACAACCCCCAGATGCCACTGTCTCATCCCAGACAACCTCAAGTCTCCCATGCAGGGCTGTGATTTGGAGACAAAGTGGCATTTGGCTCCAATGTCCAGCAGGATTGTGACAGCTGCGGTGAGAGGATCTGTAAAGTGCTCTGCTACCTGCAAACCCGGGCTCCTGGCAAGGTGCCTGTTTCCCACCCCAGCTGTGGGCTAGGGCTGTGTGAGCATTGGGCACCTCAGATTTTAAATCCTTTTGTAGGGATGTGGATAGCAGCAGGCAGAGCTTTGTCACCCCTCCTTCAGCCCTCTCTCTGTTTGAAGGAATTGATTCCAGTAGACCTTGAGCAACCCAGGAGCCTCGGTCTGTCCTGAGATGCGACTTTGAGGGTACCCTGCAGAGGGGAGGCACAGCACGCTCAAGCAGCTCTCCCCAGGGGCTGTCCAGTGGCTGCTGCTTCCTGGTCCCAGGAACTTCTCTCTCCAGCAAGCCATTAAGCCTGCAGATCTGTTCACCTGCATGACCATGGGCCACAGCAAAGGGCAGCACGGGCTTCACCCCAAGCATGCTGCAAAGCAGGACAGCTCTGAGCTTCTGCGTGGTCTCACAGAAGAACAACCACGGTGTCTCCTGGGAGAGGGAGGGATGGAGCCTCCACCTCAGAAGTTTCTGTGTTAAAAAGCTCAGGCTTCCTTCTCCTCACCTCCCAGCCCACACCCACTGTGGAAACTTAATTTCCATTGTTAACTGGTCCTGCACGTTATCCTACAGCTCTGGGGGTGGGATAGAGTGGCAAGCACTGAGTCCTTTCCTACCCACATTTGATTTTGAGAGTGAATTTGAGGCAATAGCACAAGGGGTGATGGTTTTAAACTGAAGGAGGATCGATTTAAATTAGATATAATGAAGAAGGTATTTTTATGATGAGGGTGGTGAAACACTGGCAGTTTTCCCAGAGAAGTGGTTGATGCCCTGTAGCTAGAAACATTCAAGGTCAGGCTGGACAGGGCTCTGAGCAGCCTGATTTCCTTGAAGATGTCCCTACTCATTGTGGTGGGGCTGAAGTAGATGGCCTTTAAAAGGTCCCTTCCAACTCAAACTATTCTAGGATTTTCTGATTCTATATTAAATCTGACCTGGTTGCAGGACATTTGAAGTCAGATGTTATCAATGGAAGACAATGCTGTTATTTTAATATTAGAGAAACCTCTCTCCCCTTGACAGAGTGCTTGACAGCAGGGTGAGGAGTAGCTGTCAGACACTGCCACACATTACTTTGTAATCCACCCGCTCAGATAGGGCTCAGTATATCAGGAATTTCTCAGCGCAGCCCTTTGGGTTAGACGTAATAGCCCAGGTAACCCTCTCAGGAGAATTACTGTCCCAAAGGAATTGCTATGACTAACACAGGGTGAAAGAGGAAAAAGGGGTGTTCTGATACAAGGCTTGATTACATGAAATCAGTGGCAAGGTCTCAGTCTGCTTCTGGTGGACTTAGAGGAAGCCTCCTGGGTCTAGCAGAATGCGACATCAGCTTCCAAGCCCACCTCTGTATTCATGTGGTGTGTTTGGAAATAAAAAGTGTGGGTGTTCAGTCATTAAACACCTTATCAGACTGCATTCTTTTTCTTTCTTTCCATAGCTTGCATCTTTTTGTTAAGTATCTTTTCTTCTCTGCTCTTGCTCTTTTTCATTCTTCCTATTCCCTGCTGTACCAAAGTCTTAAAGCACAGATTCTCCTCACCTGTCATTCAAAAATCTAATTTGGGGCTTTTCTTGCTCCTGCTGAAAGGAAAGCATCACTAACTTCACTGCAACTTTGGATATCTTATTTTCCTTTCAAGCTGTTTCAGAAGAAATCACAATCATTCAATCCTTGATGCCAGCAATTTCACTACTGACAGATGAAGTTTCACTTTACCAGGATCAGGGGCAAGACCAGGAGAGCTACAAAAAGCAGTGGAACATTGTGTCACCAACTGTGGATGCAGCTGGCAAGAAGGAAGCTAAAGGCTTTATACTCCTGGAAAACCTAATTGCCATCCTGCACAGGGCTGGAGCTGGAGCAAACAGGTCCAGCTGAAGGAGCCACAGCCCTTGTCCACCCAGCATAGTGAGACATGGAAATGATCCCATCAGCTCCCAAAAGAGAATATCTGCCCTCTGCTTTGGTGTGGTAGAGCAAATCCACTTTCAGCAGGGATTTAAGCTGGTGGTTTTGTGTGCACTCTGCCAAAGTAGACACACATCCCTTCTGCTTCCACGCTACAAGGGCAAGCAGCTGGGCAGGGCAGTGGCTCAGCTGTTTTTCAGAGCCTCACACAAAGCTCTTACCCCTTGGGATTATTGGAGGCTGTGCTGAATGGAAAAATTTCCCTTGTGCATGGAGATTTCCTGAAAATTGCTCTGGGTGACCTAACAACCACCTGCAGTGCTCCTGCTCAGCTCTCCCATAGCATTCTCCAAAGAGGAAACAGCATCTTGGCACTGCCAATACATTTCCTGACACATGTGCAGTGTGCAATATGAAGTACTTTTATTTATTTAGAGGCATTTCTGAGCATCTTATATAACATTAATGGATTTATCTTTAGTTCTCCCCTTTCATCTCAGCAATACCATGAAAGTGTGACTGGAGGAGAACAGCAGGGACTGCTGAGTACTTTGTATGTTTATTTTGGTGTTCTTTTTTTAAAAGACAGAAATGTTTGATACAACTTTGAAACAACACCTATTTCCATACCAGATACAGTGCTTTCAGTTCTAGTCTTTTCTTCCAGAGCAATTTCATTGCTGATGAAACTGATCAAAACTGAAACCCTTTTTCACTTCCAGATTGGCCTCCTCAGTAAAAAAAAAACCAGCAAAAAAACCCCAAAATCATTCAAACAGCTTTAGTATTTCACACATGGAAATATTAGGGTTCATAGCTGATGAAATGCCCATCAGCTCCTAGCAAATGCATAGTTGAGAAGAGACACAGGTCCTTTTGAATATTTTAAACACAAGATCACACACTCTTTCACATCAAATGCCAGCTGAAATGTAAAGAGAAACAGAGAAATGGAGCATAAATAAGACAGAAAAATATTAAATTGGTAACATCTCCTTGTGCAGTACACAAAGGCTATAGATGAGCAAGGAGGCGGATGCTACAGAGCAGAAAACCACATCAGCAGAGGATGAAAATGTTCTTCCACTCCTGGGAACCACCATGTGGAAAATAAGCAAAGTAATAAGCGTAAAAATGGAGTAAATGACCACCACACAGGGATTACATAGGGCAGCCGGGGTAAGGGGATGGTTACGGTCACCTTCAGGCTTTGTGAAAATGAGAGGCTGAAATGGGAACAGCAGGATGGTGGCAAGTGAGGTGATCATGGCAGTACCCCAGCCTCAGCAGGAGCACTCAGGGGCTCAGTGTCAAGGACATGCACAGATGGAAAAATGTGGATGTTTTGCTGGATCAGACACTTACTCAGACATACTTATTCTGAAAATTATCAAACTCGATCCAGCAAAGAACCATATGAAAAACCTGCTAGAGTTCAGCAGACTTACCCACCACTTTTGAAGGGTGCAGGGCAGCCTGAATACATCCTTCTCCTCAATAGGGATGTCTGAGTGCTGCATTGCAATGTCTGCTCAGCTGAGGACACCTGGTTGCACACAGAGATGTGCTGTCCGTGCTGGTTGGACTCCCCTGTATGAAAAGGCACACCACAGGTGAGGGGTGTCCAGGGAAGTCCAGGTTTACTTGTAAAAGGAGGGCAGTACTGTGAGTTCCCTGCTTTTTCTGCCTGAGAGCTGAGGTTCTCTGTGTGGTGTACCGTCTTCAGGAGTCTAGGATCAGTGAGATTCTTTGTTCTCAAAGAAAGACTGTTTTTCTTGCCGCCAACAATCAAGGAAGCTGGAAGACTAGCTTGGGATGGGTGTGTCATTTTTGTCAAGCTGAAGTTAAGTTAAATGGACCCCACTGATACTCCACAATCCCTTTGACTCATGCAAAAGAAAAACCAAGCAGGATAGTTGTCTCCTTAAGGCAAATCCAAAAGCTTGGGCACAGTAACACCAAATATTATATCTGCTGTTTAATAAAGGTTCAGGTAAGCCAATTTTCTTTCCACTACAGAAAAGAAAGCTTTTAGGGGTATTTCAGATATATATAAACAAAAAAAGTCTGGCAACATAACTGCATGCTGAAAGCTTTCAATTTACTTCTACTAGAAGGAACTCATCACCAGGAAAAACGTAGAGAATTACTTTTTGGACTAGTTGACAACAGAGAATTTCAGGCAAAATGAGTGAGTAAAGCATGGATTTTATTATCTTTGCCAGGTAAGATGGACAAAGGGCACCTGCCTGGTAGATAAGCTGAACATGAGCCAGCAGTGTACCCTTGGAGCAAAGACCAACCTCATCCTGAGCTGTGTTAGCAGGACTGTAAATCAGCTGCAGTGCAATTTCTGAGATCGCATCCAAACTGCCCAGAACTCCTCTCCCCCCTGAATTGTTCTGACCCTGCAATACTCTATAAAAACAGAACTTGGTGTGAACAAGGAGGTGTAACAATATAAGGGCGTCGAGAGCAATCTTTGAATGTTTGCCTCAACAATGACCAAACCAAAGTCATGTCAGAAAAATATATCTGAAAAGAACAAAAAGAGGGCAGACAGAAAGTCATGCGGGATGCACTTGGGAATCCAAGGTTCAGCACTGACACCAGTGAAAAAGTATAGAGCCATGCCAGTTACACAAGTATCTGGTAATTTAAACTCATCAGAAATGCAAATCCTTATGGTGGTCCAAAGCCCAGAGACACCACCAGCTAATTAAATCAGTCTGGACTGGAAAGGAGGTCACTGTGGCAAATGAGAGATGGCAGAAGAGAGTCAACATACTCAAAAATATGCTTTGGGACAAGCACCCTTATTTGTTATTACAAGCAATATTAAATAAATTCTGACAATGAGAAGACAGATTGTTCAACATCTACCAGAAAAGGCTTTGCACCATGGCACAAGTGTAAACATGTTCCTAAAAAGAGCTGAGTGGAGAAAATAATATGGAGCAAATCACATGGAGAAAGTAATCCACTTGGACAAATCTTCCTCTCATTTTCCTTATGGGATGGCTTCCAGCAGAAAAAAAATTTCCTGGGCTTGTTCAATTAACTGCTTCATGATTACTTTCCCCCTATGGCAGAATCCCTGATGCTTCAGACCCGCTTTTGGATGTGCAAGCTCTGTTAATTCATTGTGCAAAGAGGCACAAAGCAGAGAGGTTACTTAGGTAGTGTCATTTCTGTTCCCTGCCTGGATTCTGGGCCTGCTCACAGGCTCAGTAGAGTCTGTTTCTGTTTGTCTTTGATCACTGAAAGCCAGACGTGCAGCACAGATTTTGGTGACTTAGGATGAGATAGCATCACTACAGATGAGGAAATGCTGACTTTCCCAGCCTTTTTAGGCTGGCTCATGTTTTGCAGTGTGGAAGTTCTGTGGGTGACTTGTGTTTTATTGGAGGGCTTTGCTGGAGTAAAATATTGCCATTCCCCACGACTTTGTTGGTTCCTTAAAAGCTGTCATAACCCTGGTACAGCAGCAGCAGACGGGGAGACAAAGGCTGGTCCTGAGGCCACTCCCAACACATTTCACATGCTTTTGTGGGTTTATGAAAATAGTTTTCATTTGTATGTCAGACTAGAGAGACAGCTAAAATACAAGTACATGTTCTTGGCTGCCTTGGCAGTGGCTGTGTTGGTCCTGGAATCAGGAATGTCCTAGACCACCATAGCAAGCTTCACCATAAGGTATCTGACAGGAGACAGAGACACAGGTCCTTCAAAAATGTTTTGTTTCAGGTTTGTTGGCTTGAGAGGTAGGTTCACATCTTATTTTCTCTCCTCACATTCCCACAAACTAGTTGTGATGTGGTCAGGGTATTGTCTGGCACATTCAGTTTCCTCTCTGTTATCTTTCTGGCAAACATTTTTGGGGGATATCTTTACCCCTGTTGAGCCAAGCAGTGTCCCATATAAATATTTCCCTCGAGACATCAACTCAGGCTTAAACTTCCCATTATTTGTGCTTCAAGGAGTGGCTGAAAATACAAGTTTTTCACAGCCACACGCCAGTCTCAGCAGTGTGCAAACTCAAAGAATGCAGCAATGCAGCAGAAGCACATTCTTACAAATAGGTACATGTCTACCTGCAGACAAGTCATGGCTATACCCAGGTCAAGACTTAAATTGTGTCAGTAAAACCAATGCAAATGCTTGTAGTAATTCACCATCGCTTCTTCTGTTTCCCCCCCCCCCCCACCCCCCCCAGCCAAACTAGAAACCTTTGTCCAGTTACTGTTCCTGCCTGGAATCTCAAGAGCCTAAATCACATGGGAAACGATACAGCTTTAAAGAAAATGAAACTTTTACTGAGTTTTTTCTGCCATAGAAAATATTTCAAAAAAAAGACTCAAAAATATTAAGGTCATGAATGGTTGCACAAACATAACGACTGATTTGTAAATAACTGATTATAAAGACTGGATTTTGTTTCAGGCTGTTGGTAAAAGATGAAGGCACTATCAGAAAACAGATCTGAAAGCAGCCTAATCTCCAGAAGCTTCACAAGGCAACTGGAGAAAATTTATACTTGCAGCTAAACATGAGCTTACTGGTGAGGTATCTCTTAATAATTTTTAAGCTTTTAATGATTTTTTTTAATAATAAACCAGTGATTAGAAAAGCACATTCCAGTTCACAGATAAATCCAGGCTGTGTCTGGATATTTTGCTTATTTGCTGCTTTAGCTAAAGCAACTTCAATTTGCCAGTGGCCAATGAACAGCCAGTAGCAAGAGAACTCAGTGTGATGAAGCAGATGTTGGGAAAGGGAAAACCTTTTCATTACTCACTCATAGGGAAAATCTGCCAGAAGCAGCCTTTCAGCAGTTTTTGTAACAATAACTTTTGCTTCTTGGCTTTTAGAAGAAACTTGCAGATCAAGTAGCTTCTGAATTATTTTTTGTGGAAAAGGACCTTGAGGCTCTCCACAGGCAAGTCACAAAGTGGGTTGCAGCCTCCTTCGGTCCTGGATGACCCATAATAACAGCTCAGGTGCTCCAGAAAGGCCTGTGCCCCCTGGTACTTGTAAATAGCTGAGTGTTTAAAGTTGAGCAAAAATCTACCCTTCTGCAGCCAAGAAGTCCTGTAACTTAGGTCTGTTTCTTGTGGGTTATGTGTTTCCCTGGTGGGGAACAACCCTACATCTTGGGGTGCATCACCAAGATTTCCCCAAGACCCATCCATCTGTTCATGAGTTCATGGGCAAAATCAGCCTGAGGTCCCTAGAGAGCCCTCAGGGATAACTGACCAGGCTGAGCCCAGGTTACAGGGAACAGTGACAGAGAGTTTCCTCTGCTTTCCTCTCTACCCCAAACTGCCTTTCCCCTCCATGTACAAACACAACCTTTGGGCACACCAACAGCCCTGGCAGGCTCTCTGTCTCCTGCCCCTCTAGGTCTTGGAGCTGGGGTGAAAGAATAAATGGAGCAGAGATGCAGCAGAGGCTGGATAGGAGCCAGGCTGAGCCTAAAGAGAAGCATCAGGCAGGCACTATGCCTGAACTAATAAGCCCTGCAGGAGACAGGATCTGTTCAACACAGCATCCTGCCAAGGCCTTGTGGTCTATCTGCCTCCAAACCTGAGGGTCCATCTGTGTGCTGCAACACTCCATCGTGCTGCTGGAGCTGCTGGAGCCGTCATCTAGCTGGGATGCTCTGCAGGAATCTGTGTCTTTGGTTCGTCTCTCTGTAAACAAGTGAGGGACAATATTCCCTGACATCAGTTAAGTGGTTTGGGGTGGAGGCCAAAATAGTTAAATCACCTGTTTAGGTTGACCTTCTGAGTGTGTGCAAAGGGCCCATCTGCAAAACTGATGCTGTTGCCATAAATACTGTGAAGTTGCCAATCTTTTTTGGTGTCAGTAAGGCCAAAGGATATGATCCACTGCTCCCAGCCCTGTAAATAGGTAAGAAAAAAAGAGAGGATGTTGAAGCTTAACTGTAACCATCTAAGTTTATAATTTTTTTTAACCTTAATCCCTTAATGATGATTACAATGTAAGTAGAAAATATAAAGCATTTTAGGAGCAGTAAGTAATACTTAGAGGGCTCATTAATCCACAGTTAATATGCAGCCACCACTGAGAAGGAAAGAAGCAATCATGGTGCCTCAGCATTGCACAGTGTGCCATCAGTGCCCAGCTTCAGGAGGGAGGCAGAGGATGCTCCCCAGCCTGGCACTGCAGGAGGAGGCAAAGGTGGACAGAAAATGAGAGTCTGAAGTAGATTCCACAAGGCACACACAGCTCCCTAACCACCCTTTTTCATCATGCATTGAGGCTTGGGGGCAGATCTGTGCCAACAACTTGACTTTTTTCCCTAACAAAACCAGCAAAGTTGGCATCTTTTTCTTTCAGCTTCCAACCTGAGTAAAATTCTGCCACCTAGATCATAGCTGAAGGTTGTGCTTTAGAAAAGTGTATGTCAGTGCAGCAACCTAATTATCTAGGGTTCACCACGACTTGATAAAAAAATATATGTGTGGAAGTATTTGCCAGCCTTATCTTCACCAATAAACACAAATGGTCTTCATCACATTGGGTTTTCTTGGTGGTTCCCTGTGCACAACAATGATAAGACTGTTTCATTCTGTCCCAAGTATCATGAGTTGCCACACCTGAAGAAGTCTGTGTCTGCAGTGTAGCCACCCAGTCTCTGGGCTTCAATTATGGGAAGGGGAGTTGATTCTCATACAATATTTCCAAATATAAAATGGAAAATAATAAAAAAAAAGAACTTGTCAGCTCAGTGATGTTCAGGAAGTTTTTAACTGGCAGAAATTTCCAGGGTGTCCTCTGCACTGCCTTAGGACACGGACGAATAAGAATGGAGGGGCATATCAGGCAATAGTAGATGTACATGTCTCAGTCAAAGGCAAGATCTTCCTTTGTCTTATTTTTCCTGATACCTTCCACCAAAGCAAATGAGTAGTGAGGCTGTTGCAGTTCTATATGATATTTTTTCATGCATTATCTTCACTTTCAGTGTACAAGATAAGGCTAAGGCTAACTGGGATGCAATACAGTGTCATGGCCAAATCTCCAAACGGAAGGTGGTTGCCCTAGCTGTAAAGCAAAGAGAGGAGTAGGAGCAGGAAGCCTTTTGTTTTGATGGGCTTACCCCTCACACCCTGTCCTAAGGTGAAGAAGGAAATAGATTCATGTTCTCATGGGGTAAATCCTTCTCTGGATTTACCCCATGAGAACAAAACCAGCAGGGGTGCAGGGCCCTTGGATGTCTCAAGCCTGCATCTGTGCTCTGTGGCTCACACACGGGGGCTACCCATGGTGGTAAGTGACCTGTGGTGCTCTGCTGTATTGGCAACCACCCCAAACATCAAGGCCAGGGAACAGGGAATGTGGACAGGTTATCTTCAAAACATAACAGCTTGCTGCAGATCAGCCTCCTCCTTCCTGCTCTGTGCTGCCCTCGTCACTAATGTGGGTGTATCTTCTGTGCCTACACTAATCCAGGAGCTATACCCAGGGAACCAATAAATGCCATACCTTTATGTGATGCTCCTGATTTTCCAGAATTTTTGTTGAAGCATAATCTATTGGTGTTATTTAATTACCATGAAGCAGCTGCCTCATAGCATCCAAAATATATTTATTTGCCTTAGTTTTGCAGTATGGTAATTAACTACCATCAAATGATTTAAAACATATTTACAGAGGGAAATGTCAGCGATGCATTATTTTTTCATGCCCAGTAAATGCACTCACAATAACCAATTTGGTATTTAATTAACTCTCTTATGAGCTCACCTATGAGAAATATTGTTTGAGAGAACATGCTGGCTATGATGCTTAGGCAGGCTCTCAGAGGGAGAATGCACCAGCTGCAGGTCAGCAACAATTTTTGCTTTATTATGTTGGGGCATTCTGCTGTTTGTATGGGCTTAATGTAGTTATAGCCTTCACATCATTTCAAAGTTAAACTATTAAACATGCAGAAAATCAATATGTAATAGAAGAATGTTCATTAAGCAAACCATAAATCAACTCTTCTGTAGACAGAGCAGGTACCAAAAGCTTTCATAAAGCTCCTGGCGCATCATGATCAGAGGAGAGGAGATGGCTACCATGTACAGCACATTTCTGTGTTTCAGAACCTGGGTTAAGTAATACATACACACTAACAAATATTAATTAGGAAGGGAATTTGCACCCATCAGAACCTAGCAACAGTATGGTCCCTCTAATGTTCCTTCTGCTATAACTCCCCAGATGAGATGGAAGTTGAACAAGTTAAATGGCTCTTCTATTTCTGTTCCTATTTGAAATTTCACTGACATAACGCAGAGTGAGGGTATGGTGAGGGCTTGGTGAAATTTTTCTGGTCTTGCAGACATAAATTCACATCCTTTAACGCTAGAAGAGGTTCTTATGGCAGCCTAACCAGGCTAGCTGCACAAATCCAAAACAAAGATTCTTCTTCGGGAGCTCAAGGCCATAGCTTCAGCTCCCTGATGTCTTTTACAAAGTCCTCTGGTTTGGACACAATGACTTCAGTCAATAGTGATCACGTGTCTATGGGAAAATATGATATTTTTAGAAATGGTACTGTCAGCAGAAAAAAAAAGGGCTACATTTGATTACCTTCGAAGGCTTTGGCAAAACTGGGAAGGTATAGTTCAGTGTTTTCTTCTTCCTGAGTGTTGACTAAATAGCAGCAAAGTTTGTATCAATTTGGTATAGCTTTGCACTTGGCTTACATTCCTCCGTGTTTACTACATCAGCCTGCTCCCTCCACAGCCCCTTTTCCCTGTCCTCTTCTCCCTACCATCTTTTGCAGGTGCAGTTACAGCTCATCTTGACTGCTGGATCAGCTCCTTCTGCCCTCTGAGGCTTTGTGAAAGTCACCCCTGCTTGCAAACCTCCTGACTGATGCCTCAGCACTCTGTAAAACCAGCCATGTCTGCACACACCACTAATCCACAGCAGCCCCAGCTCTCCCCACTGCTTTCCCACAGGTAGCTGCAGCATCCTGCTCCTGCCCCACTTTGCTGGATCGCTCCTTTGCTTTTCCCCCAGTCACCTCCTGACCCATCCAGCTGGCTTCTCCATCCAGGAGAGGGCAGAGAGCACTCTCCCTGCAGAGCATCTGCTCCTGCAGGTTCCTGGAGCAGCCCTGGTCACCCTATATCATGGGGATCAGCTGAGGGCTTTCTGCTCCCTTCACCCTTACCAGCCTGGTAGAATTAAAATGCCTTAATGCTACTTCTGTTATAATTATGTATTGAAGCTCCTGCTTCAGGGGACTGGTACTAGATATTCTTGTACTTTTTTTTTCCCTTTTTTTTTTTTTTTTTTTTTTTTTTTTTTTTTTTTTTTTTACCTGCAGTATAGAGTCCGTGGCTCATTGGTCTGGAAAATATTGCACTTGTCTTTGGCAAATACCTAGGCTTCCATAAAATGTCCCTCAAGAAGAAACTCCCAGTTGGCTTATAAATATTGTCACCTGCATTTTAGAGCTGGAAAAATGAAGGCCTTTCTGAGGTTAAAACAAGACCTGCAACAAAGAAAAGAGAAAACTCCAGTCTCTTTTCATTAAGATGTTCTCAGTAATTTTGTGGAATGAGAGATGAAATATCTTCTGAAGTCAGAGAAAGTCTCACGGGCTCAGCACTTAGAAGTTCACACCTCCCATTAGCTGAAAGAAGGAGGTTTTTTGAAGCTGATCAAAATACATCTGATGTTGAAGTTACAGAAAGCCATTAATTATTCTGGTTTTGGAGATAATCAGTCCAGGCACCTGTTCATACAACAAACAGCAATACAAAGCTAAAAAAAAAAAAAGAAGAAAGGTAAATGTAAGATGATAGCCTTTATAGTGAGGAAAAGGTGTCTTCTGAAGGACAAACACTATTCCTTATCTCACTCCAAAGTCCATGAGCTTTGTGAGAACACCCCAGCTCCTGTCAGGGCTGTTTTGCTAGCCCAAACAATCTAGAAAATGAATTAAGAAAGTTACTTTCAAGTCTGTGCTGTATCATCTCAAGATTGTCCTAAGCTTGTTATACAAAATAGAAAAAAAATGAAGACACTGTTGAGTGCCTGAGGGCAAAAGTGCAAATTTCATGTAAAATGCCTCTGTTTGTCCCCAAGGGCAGTGCTTGGGCAGTTCCTGTGGGATGCTGCCTTCCAGCTGTGCCTCTGCTGCTGCTGGTCATGCAGGGGAGACCTACAGCAAATGCCTTCTGCTGATTATTTAAGAGGAAGAGAGAAGTTTTGATTGAATTAAGTTTGTGGTAGAATTTATTTAGGATTAAATTGCAGCTAAGTTTAATGTTCCTTTTGAACAACTGGGAGAACTTGTGCACATTTCCTAGAGCTTTTGTCCACCTTTGAATCAGAACTGGAGAATGAACGGTCCAAGTGGGAAATGGTTTCAATGCCAAAATGTAAGGGCTGGGGTCTGTTCACTCCCCTGTGGATGGCAGGTAACAATCCCAAGGCATGAGAGGTGCGTGGCAGCAGCTCTGAAGCTCAGCCTGGCTCTTTGGCCATTCTGCAAACTGAGCTCCCTGGAGAGCAACAGAGCAATTGTCCTGGAAGTAGACAAATCTGCATTTTTCTCATCACCCACATTCACAGAAAAGTTAATGATAGTGCAAGGCTTGTACTTTTCTCCTGTCTTTTTCTTGCTCTTAGTATAGCCAAGTGGTGTGCTGTTAATGGACATGCATCAAACTGCTTGAGACAGCATGTTCAGCACTGAAAGCAGGAAATAATCATTTCAGGGCCACTGCTAAGAAAACCTGTGGAAATGTCTTGGGGCAGAGTGAATATCTAGTACTTGGGGATTAATTATCTGGAATTTAATGAGGCCAAAAGCTAGGTAGCAATTAAATGTCTGTAGATGGAGAGAGTAGTTTCATAAAAGACTTCGGTGGTTAGGCTGGCTTAAAAAGATTTTGCTCTCCCATCTCAGGCTGTTACCAGCATTACTGGCTTTAGCAATGTGCTGAGAACCAGATTCCTGAAGGGATCTGCATTGCAAACCCTTTTGGGGGATTATGTGTGAGGTGTGACATTTCCAAATTAGACTTAGGTTTCTGCCAAATTGGAGGAAAAAAGGAGATGTGTGTGTGTGCATGCAGCACATATGCCCTTACACACCTCAACATAAATGTGTTGCAGAGATGATGTTTGCACAGTATCAACATCTAAGACTGGTGGGTTATGCATAAATAGAAGAGGGATGGGAAGTAACCTCTTTTCTGAAGTTAATATAAATTACTTCTTCAGCCTGTTAGGGTTAGCTCTTGCCACAGGAATTTCACCTTGGAGAGATGTAGCTTGGGTGGTGCAAAGAGAACCAGGCAGTGAGCTGATTGTTCAGGTGTGTGGATGATCAGGAGTTTTATTTTCATATGGACATAAATGCGTAGAAGGACAATGGTTTTAACAGTAAATTATACTTTGATAAGTCAAAAGGAAGTCCTATTTTCATTCTAATTTGTGTTAAGCCATGATCATACCCTTGTACTCAGCACTGGCAAAGATGCACCTCAAATTTTGTGTTCACTTCTGGGTCCCTCGGTATAAGAAGTACATTTAGGGGCTGGAGTGTGTCCAGAGAAGGGCAATGGAGCTGGGGTGGGGTGTGGAGCACAAGGCTTATGAGGATGGTCTGAGGGAGCTGGGGGTGTTCAGCCTGGAGAAAAGGAGGCTCAGGGGAGACCTTATCACTTTCTACAACTCCCTGAAAGGAGGGTGGAGCCAGGTAGGCATCAGTCTCTTCTCCCAGGTAACAAGAGACAGAACAAGAAGAAATGTCATCAAGTTGTATCAGGGGAGGTTTAGATTGAATAGCAGGAAGAATTTCTTCCCTAAAAAGATAGTCAAGCATTGGAACAGGCTGACCAGGGAAGTTGTTGGGTCACCATCTCTGGAAGTGTTTTAAAGAGATATAGTGTGGTGTTTAGGCACATGATTTTGTGGTGGTCTTGGCAGTGCTGGGTTAACAGCTGGAGTCAATCTTAAAAGTCTTTTCCAATTTAAACAATCCTGTGTTTCTAAGAAATATGTGAACAGTTCCCATCTAATGTTTTTAAGAAAAACATGTTGGACTGTAAAACTTCTGATCACTGAATGACCTGCCATAGAGGTGTCTATGTGACATTAGCCAAAATCCAGTCCTATTCTCTGTTTCATCCAGTCCAGTTCTTCTGCAGAGTTCACATTTCCCTCTGAGTACAATAACAATATCACTTCAGTTATTGCTGTTGTAGCAAGCAGATCAGACACGCTCCCTGGCATCTCCATACAACATATTAATTCTGATTATGTAAAATACTACAACAATTATTGCATCAAACAAGATGCAGACAACAAGATTAAAACACTATGGCATGACACATATAATATGAAATTATAGACACATTACTTGACTGGGTATTATATTAGTTTGCATATGGGACCTAGGAAAAGACTTGCAGCATCAAAGCTCATTTTATTTTTTAAATCAAGAATCAGAATATAGCCACTCTGGGCCTGAGCAGAGCCCTTTCTTGCCACTTATAAAAAGACTGATGGTTTTCCTACAGCCATGAACCAGCTCTCCATCACATATTTTGTTTTTTAAAGCTGTAATGAGATCAGACATAGCTCAGCTTTCCTTAACTCTCTGCGGGCTTGTATCAACGCAGATGTTCATTAAGAAGAGATAATGGTTTAAAAGCTCTAATTTTGTTACCCTCTCTGCCATCTAAACTGATCCTAATGTGATTAGGAAAGTCCTTTCTTACTTAGGCAGGGTCAATTTGTCTCCAAGGAGGTAGGGAAAGGAGACATTGAGGGTGCCAGTGCTGGCTCCGTGCTCAGAAATGTTATTGTGGCGGCGAGCAGGCTTGTTCATTCCGTGTCCTTCATCACATCCTAAGGCAGGGGAGGGCAACCCACCTTAGTCTTTCTTTATTTATCTGCATTTATCTGGAAGCAATGGGCTGCCACATTTCCCCAAGCACACTTTATACAAAAAGAGGTTCCCAAGCCTGGGCACTGAGGCTGCACCCAACACATCTGATTTATCACAGCTTCACCTCAGTGCTGTGGAGGACCACAAGAAACCCAGCGAACCAAGAGAAAGCTGCAGAAGTGTTGGCACAACAGGTTTGGTTTCCAGAGCTCCCAAGCATTTTGTGTCACACAGAACCAGACAAAAAGTTAAAGCAGTCATAAGGAAGTCAATAGACTGAGATACCCCAGGTTTCAGTGGTCCCCCAGTAAACGGGGGATGGATAAGTTCCCATGAGATATGCTGGCTTAGCCAGTGTGGGAGAAAACTGTGCTATTTCCTTTACCTGTTAATGAACATGACCTGCTGGGGACTCAGGGCAGGATCCAGCTCCTAAAATACAATTAGATGTTATTTGTTCTCTGACTCCAAAAGACTCACCTGATCACTTAGAGACAATAAGAGTCCCTGTACATCAAAGCTGCCGCTAAAAATGTGTAAATGTACCCAGTGTGCCTCTTTGCCCAGGGCTGATGTCCTCAGACTATCTTGCTCAGCTCTGCATCTCCCACTTGTACCTCCCTGGGTGCAAAACCAGATAGTCCCAATGGATGAGACTCTGTATTTAATCCGTGGATACCCAACACAGACTGACAGTCTAAAGGATGGGAAAAGACACAGCTCCCTAGCAGCAGCTTTCAGTCTGTGTTTCATCCATGGCTTACAGAGCAACTTGACAAGTACGAAGCCTCTCCCAAAAGGGAGGGAGCTGCATCTGCTACTTCCCACAGGAGTGCCCTAGTGGTAGAATAGATTGAAGCAGCAATCACCTTCCACTCTTTTCGTTGAAGCAAGGTCATCATGCAGGCAAAAACAGAACTATCTTGTGATGGAAAATATATGGTTCAATACCTATGTTTCTTATGGGAACAGTGAACCACAGCCTGGTTTTTCTCTCTTGTAAAAAACAATCCACAGAAACTAGGGCTCAATCCTAAATTTATCTTCCTTCACGTCAGCACACAAACTGTGAAAGCCTCTGCTGTCCCCATGTCTTCCTGCTCCTAGCAGCTCAGCTCTGTGGAATGGCTGCAGTGGAGCTGTCTTGGCTTTGTTCAGCTAAGAATTTGGGTTTACAGTGACTCACCCTTTCTGAACAGTGCTTTCTCAAGTACCTGTTACGGTCAGTGATGGAGAAAAAGCAATAGCAGAAGTAATGAGAGTGGCACAGCAGTAAAGCAGCCAAGTAAGAAATGTACCACTCCAGTGCAAACGAGGCTCATTCTGGCCACTCAGCACCTGCTCTTCTCCCTGGAGCCACAGCCTCACTGCCAGTGATGTCTACAAAACCTTGAGGTGCCTTCACTCAATCATGATGTCACCTGCCCACAGCTGAGCATGTTCAACTGAATGTGACCCCTTACCTGGAGTCTGCCATTGTGTGGATGGGATTCGGATATATAACGAGAGGCCAAGTTTACTTGAGATACCCTTGCTCCCGAGTGCCAATTTCAGGACACAAATGACATGAAAGGAGATAATGCACTCCTATGACTACAGTATACACTTAAAATTAATTCCCTCTAGGTGAAACTGGTTGTTCACATAAATCTCACTCTGCTTTTAAGCTAGGACATAACCTCTGCTTAATTGATATTCGTGCCTGAAGATGAAGAAATCAATTTGGCATGTCTAAGGAGCCTTTAGGTTTTTTGCATAGAAAGTCTTTCCCTTCTAAATGAGTTTGTCTTTTTATAGGCTCGGGTTTGTGAAACAGAAGATAAAGCTTTAATAGTTACATGCATAAACGTAGGCTTTCTTGGTAGGTTTGGAAACCAAAACACCTTCTGGATGCATCCTTTCTGTGGATGACTGGCATTCTACAAATTCCTGGGCATATGTAAACTTACACAGTTAGTTCCCATTCTTTCCCTCACTGTCTCACTACTCTAGGGTAAGATGTCCATATGTAATTGTTTATCACTGTGCACACGATCAAGCCCTGCAGAGGCACCTGCTGAAATAGGGCTATGACACTTCCATTCCCATTTTATTTGTTCTTTAACCACTGCCCCTCAGTAACGTGCTCAGATTCAGGTGAAGGTGAAAAAATGAGGTGGGAAAGCTCGTTTTAACATCAAGCCTGCAGTGTGGGCATATCAGCATTAAAGAATACAATGTGTGAGAAATTCCAGTCCCATTTCTGACTGACTGGAGTTTTGACGTGGTTAGCTCACACGCATGCCCTTCTTTAAAGCTCTGAACCAAGCAAGTGGAAGAGCGAGGAGTCTGTGCTAGATTTTGAAATGAGCTTGTACAGCAGGTTTGGTGCATGGTTATCATGCCTTGTTACACACACTGCCTCATGTCCTACAATTTATGTGCTAACTATTTCGAATACAGCAACCGCATTGATTTCAAGGGCAGTTTGCAAAATGGTGTGACTCTGCAGCTGACAGGGAAGGTAAAACCTGAATGCCCTCTTCTAGACATAGAAGGGTTGCAGTACAGCTGAGGAGTTGAAATCAGTCCAAAAGCTGCTGAAAAAATGTGCACTTGAAGGAGGAGAGGCTTTTTACATAGTGCCTTATGAAAACAAACACGTACCTGACATATAACTGCTTCTTGACATAAGAGGCCAGAAGAAAAAGCCTTTCACAGAAAAGTGCTTATTATTTTCACTTTCAAATGACCAAGTGCTAAGGAAAGGTGTCAAAAGAAGTCCCTGAAGGCTGTCAGTCTCTGTGCAGCTATTAACCTTCAAGGGCTTGGGAAGCAGGCCACAAACTCCCCTGATGTGGATTTTTAGCTCTGGCCTGCGCATGCTGAGCCACCTCTGGGTGTGGGAAATTCAGATCTGTCTTGGTCTACCAAACCACAGCAGGCCAAGACCACAGCACCAACTTGGAATTATCCACGCAGTGTGATGGGCAGCATTCTCCCCAGATTTGGCACATACCAGCAATCATTCTCCTCAATCGCCTTGGAGAGACCAGGAACTGTTTCTACCAGACACAATGCAGAGGCCACTCTGTGTGAGAGATAAATTAAACCACATGGACAAAAGATGTTCTACTTGATCTCAGGGTCAGGAAATGACCCCTGATTTGTTTTATTCACCTGTATAAAGGTAGTCTCTGTTGATAAATTAGGGAGGACACAGTGTGGGGCCAGATAGATGGATCAGGAAGAGAAAGACTCAAAGGGCTTGAAGGTTACCAGGGAGTTCAGAGGCAGCAGCAAAGTGGGATTCATCTCACCTCAATGTAAGAACTGAAAACCCCATACCTGCATCTGAGCACAGCTTAGTCACCCTCAGCTCCCCTTACAGGCAATGGAGAGAAATAGCCAAGTGAAACCAGAATCAGGGCAATGCTGGACCAAACTGGGAAGTAAGTTTAGCTGTAACTCTGACACTCTATGGCTACAGATGGTTTAGCTCAATCCTCATGCTATTTCATGCAGTCTTTTCTAAATTTTCCACCAGCATTGCTTTAACTGCAGTCACCTGTGTATGGCCAGTAGTGAGGAACTCCAGCAAAAGGGCATTTGCAAGTCAGTTAAATCGATACTACAGCCACCAATGTTCATGTGACTATTAAGAAAGAGTTGTAGAATACCTTGCTCCCTATTTTAATGCAAAAAATTCTTCTTAAAACTCTTTTTGACCTCGGTTTCTCATCCTGAAACATCACTCTTCTCTCATCTTCCACCAGTGTCACCTGGAGTTGTGACTATGCCTCCCCTTTGCTGCTCTCTCTCGTACTGTTCTTTCTACTTCACTGCCTGAGTTACACTACTTGAAAAATAGTGGCCAGCCATCACTGTCACCTGGGCTTGGCACTTTTTTAAGTACAAAGGAAATTAAATATTGAGCAGTAGTAAGTGAAAATGAAACATGGATCAGGATGGCAGATCATGAGAATGCTGAGGGGCCTTGAATTACAAGGTTTTTTTCCTTAAACCATTCTCATTTCACAAGACTGTCTATGTACTCTGTACCCAAGGGCACTACCAGGCCCACAACACTTAACACAGCACCGAGTCTTCTCCACAGTCTATTAATTTGTATGATCTCTGCCTGGTTCAAGCCACAGCTGTTGCAGACCCTGAACAACTCTGCTGCTGCTGATTGCCATTTTGGTAAAAGGAAGAAAGCAGCGTGGGCCTGCTCCTCCATTTACTTAATGTATCCTCACTAGTACTGCCCTGCAATATATCTGTTACCAATCAATACTTGATATAATTTTAGCAAATGGTGCTGGAGCAAGCCCAAAAGCTAAAGCAGATCTTTGCATAAAACAGGCAGCAGAAATAAATGGGAAGAAAGCTCATGTGGAAAGCAAAATAGAGATGGTACCTTCTGTGTCTGCAGATTTACTCTGTGACAGAGCATGGACAGATCTCTAGGAATGAAAGACAATGCGACAGTTTTCCATCTTAGGACTGGAACAAAAAAAAAAAAAAGTCAACTAAAGACTAACTATTAGTTGATTAAGTGGCGGGCAATTATTAGAATTTTCTTTCCTGCAGTGTATGAGACAAGGCCAGGGCACTGTGTCATGCAGTTGGGAAAGGCTGGAGAGTCAGGGTAGGTTGCAGGAAGGAGAGCAATGCTGCTGGATCAGGGAAGGCTGGCCCAGGGTGCAGCTGGAGCCCAGGCTCAGAACAGGATAGGGGCTGTGTTGCTGAGCCACTAGGGTGTGATGGCCCCACAATCTGTCTAGGGGCAAGAGAGGCAGAGAAGAAGCCAAACTAGTCTAATTTTGCCTTCACACAGCTCAGAGTCAGGTTATCCAAGACATTCTTCAATATTTCCCCTAAAACTTGGAAGCTACTGGTTTCCCAGCACTGAGGATGCTTTTGAAGGAGTCAGACTTTGTTACTTGACAGCAGGGACTGTTCTTCAATCAACATCAGAGTTAGAACACAGGAATCTGTCAGGGTGGCTGCTGTTGGGAGCAAACTGTCCTATACACTTACCTCCTTTTGATTCAAAACCTTTTTGGTGGGGAGTTTAGCTGCAGGCAATGACAGAGGGAAAAGAGCCAAGTGAGTACATGGCTAACTGCTCCTTTGTCTCTATGAACTCCCGCATGTGGCAGCTGGATTGTGCTTCCAGGTAGCAATGGGAGGAAGCCTGTGTGAGTGGAAAGTCCCACTAGACTCAAAAAATTTCGGCCCACAGCTCAAGGCCCTGATGTCGCTGAGCTTTTCCCACATATAATTCTAGAAAGAGCCTCTGGTAAAGGCAGTGTTCATCTCATTATCAGTTCAATTTTTGTCATAGCCCTGCTAGGGTCTTAATTTCTTGTGTTAAAACAACAAATGAGATGATCCAACTGCAATCTCTAATAGGTATCATGGGTCAGCAATCATTCATTTGTTATAGTGCCTCTCACCCGAAGGACTGAGAGGAAAATTTGTCCTCCTAATGGCAAGAGCTGTAAATTAGTTTTATTTCACTGTTAAATCTAGATGCCTGAAAATTAGGATGACCGGGCCTTAGCTGGGAAGAAAATGTGTCAGCTCAAGGGATTTTCTGCATTAGGCAAATAGGCAGCTCATAATCACCCATTAAACAGTCACAGTGGCGGTGTCCTGACACCCTTGCTGCTCAGTCTGAGTGACTCTGCTGATATACTGAACATGGTGAAACTTTGCAAGCCTGGTGCCCACTTCTGGGCCAGTGACCCCAGCTCCACTTCTAGCTTGGGAAAAGAAGTGAACATCTCTGCAGGTGTTCATGGTAATTTCATCTTTCATGAAGATGGATGTGTTCAAGATAGGGATGGCGAATTTCTCTGTGAAGGTACATCTAATCTCTGTTATTAAGGGAGCTTCAGATGAGCAGGTCAGATTTGAACATGTTGATCTTTTAGACATGTACATTTAGATGAGACAAATCCTGCCCAAAATTTAGCCATTTGTTTGTCACAGTGGTTCTTCAGCTGAATGTTATCTTTATCCTTGAAGTCTTTGCAAATCCTGTGGGTCTAAATGATGTTATCCTGAATTAGCATGGACTCACTGTGGATTTGTAAATTACAGGGGAAGCCATCACTGCATATTTATAGGGTGCAAAAGAGGGAAATGAAGGGGTTTAAAAACAGATGGAAGCTCTGTTGACAGGGGGATGAAGGTGCCTCACAGCCTTCACTGAGCAAGTAGCTGCTGGTGAAATTGTAGAAACACTTGAGTGGTTCCTCCTGGGAGTGTGGGTGTCCCTCTAGCAGTCACTTCACACATTACTCATGCTTTTGGCAAGACAGACTGCACAGAGCACCACACAGCCATTCCTGCTTGTTCAGCCTGATCCCGAAGGGCTGCCCGGAGCCCTCCCAGCCCTGTCTGAAACCCACGGGGGATGTATTGCTCACCACCACTGATGCAGTTCCTTGCAGCAAAGCCATGCTGTTCACTGCAGGGTCACACCCCAACAGGCAGCAGGGATTGCAGCAGGCATCTCAGTGCCTGAGGGCACCCTCAGAGGGCAGTGAGCGTGGGTAGGCAGCATGACAGTGTGAGAGGTGGGGAGCAGATCTGTCTTGTCCCTGAAAAACCACACTTCCTCTGTGTAGCCCTTTGGGAAGAAAGAGAGAAGTTTGTCCTGGGAAAGAAAGGCTGAAACACCTACGATGTGATGAAATGAGTGGTCTGTCATCTTGTTCAATAGCGTGTCACACAGAAAGCTCTCTGCAAAGCTCTCTATGGAAAGCTGAAAATAAATTTTAAAAATCTACCCCACTGTCAAATCCTCAAAACCCGTAAGTGTACCAGAATAGTTGTAAAATTATTCACTTTTATGATGTGCAAGTTATAGGGTATTGCACAGCCAGGCAAGTTTATAAGAACATGTATTAAACTGCCAGCATGAGGAGGACCTGGCTGAAGTTAACACATAAAACCTTGCCACAAGACAAGTGAAGGTATGAGGAGGGACATTAAAGAGTGAGAATGGCTTTGAATAAGAAATGTGGTCCTCTGCCCCCTTTTCCTGGTGCTCCACTTTCACTGAAATAGGAGATTTTAGAATGGAGAACCAGAGCTGATAGAAAGAGCCTGTGGTGCTACAGCCAGAGCTGCATAGTCTATGCTAGTGGATTTCTGACTTTAAAAATAACTAGACTTTAGGGACTGCAGCTCTGCTGGGTAAGGGGTCTCTAATCTCTGATTGTGCCTGTTTTCCCCATGAGCAACCTTGTCATTCCCTGGTGATACCCAAGCAGTCAGGCTCACCTCCACACCTGGTAAAATCATGGAGCAGATCCTCCTGGAAGATGTCAAAACATGTGGAAGACAGGGATGTGATTAGAGAATACCTACATGGTTTCACCAAAGACAAATCATCCCTGACTATTTTAGTAGCTTTCTTATGGACTGACTGCATCAGCAGACAAGGGAAGAGCTACGGTTGACATCTGCTTCCCCTTCTCTAAGGGTTTTGATACAATGCCCCACAATATCCTTACCTCTAAGCTGGAGATGGGCATGGGTTTGACAGATGGAATGTTGAATAAAGAATTGACAGGATGGCAGCATCCAAAGAATAACAGCCAGTGGCTCAATATCCAATACTGGGACCAATGCTATTTAATATCTTCGTCAGTGACATGGGCAGTGGGACTGATGCACCCTCAGCCAGTTTGCAGATGACATCAAGCTGAGTGCTGCAGCTGATTCACTTGAAGCAAGGGATGTTATCCAAAGGGACCTTGATAGGCTTGAGGAGCAGGGCCTTGTGAATCTCATGAAATTCTAGTGCAAGGCCCTGCACCTGGGTCAGGTCAATCCTGGGCATCAGTACAGGCTCAGTGATGACTAGGTCTGAAAGCAGCTCTGTGGAAAAGGGCGTGGGGGGTACCTGTCCACATAAAATCAGATATGACTCTGCAATATGCACTGGCAGCCCGAAAAGCCAACCATATCCTGGTACCTATAAAGATAAATGTGACCAGCAGGTCAGAAGAGGTGATTCTGCCTGTCTGCTCCACTCTTGTGAGACCCTACCCAGAATACTGCATCCAGCTCTAGGGGATCCCAGCACAAGAAGGTTATGAACCTGTTAGAGCAGATCCAAAGAAAGATCATGAAGGTGATCAGAGGGCTGGTGCAATTCTTCTATGAAGACAGGTTGAAAGAGATAGGGTTGGAGAAGAGAATGCTCCAAGGAGGTTTGATTGCAGCTTTTCAGTTTAAAGAGGGGGCTGATAAAAGAGATGGAGAGTCATTTTTTACCGGGGCCTGTAGTAACAGGAGAAGTCACAGTTACTGGAGTAACAGTTTTAAACTGAAGGAAGGCAAGTTTAGATTAGACATAATGAAGAAAATCTCTACTATGAGGATAGTGAGACAGGGGAACAGGCTGCCCAGAGAAGCTGTGGATGGCTCATTGCTGGAATTATTGAAGGCCAGTTTGGATGTGACTTTGAGAAATCTGGTCTAGTGATAGATGTCACTCACTATCCATGGCAGGGCATTGGGACTAGATGATCTTCAAAGGTCCCTTCCACCCCAAACCTTCTGTGACGCAATGGTCCTACACCCCCTCTTGCTGTTGGCACACGAGGTCAGAAGGCAGGTGCCAGCAAGCTAGGGGATCCAGGGAATTCTCCCCAAAACCAGCAGAGCTGCAGGAGGCACAGCATGGAGACTAACTGACTCAGCTTCTCCTGGATAGGATAGAGGGTAGCTTTCTGTAAGCAGGAATGTTAACTTAGAAGATTGTTGAGGATTTTGGTTTTCGTTTTTTTGTTGGTTTTTTTAACAGAAGCTTTTAAATTTTCAGTCTATTAATAGCAATGGAACATTGTCTTCTCAGGCTAAGCTAAGCCTCTCTTTCTGTTCATTCTTTCTACCTGCATCCTCCTTACATGAAGAAAACTTCTAGAAGAACTATTCTTTGAGAATTTGAGGGGGAGGATGAAGAAGGAACAGGCTATGATTTGCACAAAATTAAAAGAATATTTGAGACACAAGACAAACGTTCCCAGAGAAATGCCCCCTTTCCTTACTGCAAAGAATATATCAATTAAGCATTTGCATACATTACACAAACTAAATTAATTTACCCCGACTTGCTGTTTGTTTTTCCTGCCCAAAGCTAATAGCTCATATGGATTTTCTGGGTTGTTTTGTGATTTTTTTCCCCCTTTCTTAAGCCTGACTGCACAAACTGAAGACACACTTCCATCTGACAGCAGAATAAGGATGAATTTTGGCTTGTCTTGTAACAGGGAGACTTTTCTTTCAGTGCCACACTTACATGGCAAGGTACCCAGAACAAGGGCAAGCTGAAAGTCACTGGTGGAGAAGGGGCAGAGATGTGCTGGGGACCAGAGAGTTACTCTGAGCTAGAAACAATTTATTTTCCACTCTTCTATAACCTGAGCATGACCCTCACCACACCAGGCCATTGTGGGTGGGTTTGGGATGCCGATTGCTTGCTGGTACCAGCAATGTCTCAGCAAGAGGGAGACAGGCATGACTTTGGGACACCCTTGCATTTCCTTGGAAACAGCTCTCAGGAGAAAGCCTTAACTAAAAATGTGGAGTGTTTTATGGCTTGTACATTGCTTGGTGACTGCCACAGAGGTGTAGGTACAGGCAGAGCCTATGAGACAGGACAGGGAGACAGGGTTGGCAGCACTGAGAGCCCTGTGCTCCCTCCTCACTACCCCTACCTGGCCCCAGCCTACTGTCTGCACTCCACTGTGACTAGTCTGGTACAAACTTAGCTGCACATTGCCATGTGACAGCTGACAGAGCAATGTGACACAGACCACAGAGCAAATCCTTGGTCAGGAGGGGTGCATAGATGGGGTTGGAGACCCTGGTCCCACCAAGAGAGGCTGCAGGCTTGTTCAGCAACCACCACCTCACCCCTTCTCTCCTTCCAGCAGACCAATAATGCTTGTGCCATCCTTTGGCACTCCTGGAGTGCGCCTCTGAAAGAGGAATTAATGGATTTACATGTCATATAATTGTGATAGCTGGAAATTGTCTGATGGAAGGGGAGAAATTCAATTGTCTCAGGATGGATTTGGTCTAATTATCTCAGATGACACCAGCAAATCTGCTCCTTTTGGAGACACGCTGTTACTGTAGTAACTTGTAAATGAATATCAGATGATGAGTTATTTAGAGGCAGTCTGAACTGCTAAGTTTATGAGCACAGTGGGCAATCATTTCTTCTTTCTTCCTTTTTTTTTTAAATTCTTTTCCATATTAATTTCTTTTTCAGTGTGAATGTAAACCACAAAATCAACAGGTCAGATATAGGGCACTTGTGAACTCTGCCTTCCCTATCAGACAGAGCAGATGCAGCCTGGAAGCACTTAATCACTTTGCTTTTAATTAAAGTCTATAATGGCTTCACATTTTATGTGAAGGCTTTATCCAATATACAAAGTGGATAAAGGATGAAGCAAATCTTCAGATAACTCTGAATTTTTGATTATCTTTACTGTACATATGCAGGCTGCTCCCTCCCTCACCCAGAGCCAGGATCAGCAGTGTCTCATGAGCGTGCTGCTGATAAACAATGGTTGCACCCTGCCCTTGTGGAGAAAGAGCTGAGAGGATGTAGCTTGTCTTATGATACTTGCCTTCTGTGGCCAAAGGGGACGGCATTTAGAGGCATCACCCTTACTTATATCAAGGCATAACATCTTCTACTCCAAAGAGAAGATGGTAAATGTCTGCACACCCCAGTGCATCAGCAGTTGCAACGCAGCATCAGATACATGATGCTGTGGTTTTCTGTCGCTGCACTGCGCCCAGTCCTAAAATTCAGCAGAGAGAATACAACTACAAATCAGGTCCCAAGGGCATGTCCCACCCTCCAGCCTAGCTTTTTATTTTGACTAGCAAATAACTGCCAGATGCTCCACAGGAACTGCCCGTGCACACAGTTTTGCTTGTATCTAATCAGTATATTTTATTTCTCAAAGACAGCATGGAAAGTGATCTCAGATTGGATCCATCAAACACAGCAGCTAAATCAGGATCGTTTTCTTGGGTGTCCAAGACCTTGTTGCAGCTTTGGCTGAGCATCAGCAAGGTGGTGCATCTCCCTTCGGTTTGAAACATGGGAAGTTTTGCTGTCCACCTGGGCTTGGAAGGGTTCATCAAACTTAGGTTTGGAGAGCTGGAAAGCATGACCTTGCTCCAGCCTACCAGTGTCCACATGTGTCTGTCTCAGAAAGCGTCTTTGGACTGAAATGTTTTAGTGTGGATCCTGTTTATATTTCATTATAATTACATTGTTTTCAATATTTTAAAAAGGTTGAGTTTCTTAAAGTTTTTTGCTTGTACTTCAAGACTGCAAGACAGTAAATGCTGAATAAAATTATTTTTGAAAAGAAAGCAAGGGGATTTAATCTGAGAACAACATCTCTCTTTTCACCGGGATACATTTAAAATAATGAATCGTAGACTTGCTAGATCTAACACAACACCAATGGGTTTTTTCCAAAATGCCTCTATATATATGTGGATTCATCAAAAATTCGGGGTCATCTGATGGAGAGAAGTGTGTGGTACAGCATGGACATGTACTAAAGCTTCATTTTCTCTGCATAGTCATAAGTGTGTAATTAGTATGACGACAGCCATTAGTATATTCCTGTGCTGTGTCGCCAAGTCACACCTGATTATGTTGCAAAGTGAGATTAGTAAAATGAGCTTGAAGTTGTCCTCTCATGACCATTTGACAGTAAGGAAAACAAATCCTTCCACTACCACAGCTGCAACTAATATTCAGTACTTAAGAAATTCAACTGATGCATTCATAATGAGCAGGATTTTGTATAATTAAAATTTTAAATAAATCCCCAACATGAGCCCTGGCTTGGATTTCTTAATTTCAGATATGAAAGTACAGCTTTTGACAAAATAGGTTGAGGGGGTTGGGTTTTTTTTCTTCTCTCTTCTTTCATCTGAAAGACTCTAAAAAATCTCATTAGCATATTAAAAAAGAGCAGAAGATAAATTAAATGAGGACCAGGATTAAAAGACTCACTACTTTCTTCATGTCACCTTTATAATCCTTTTGAGCTTCTGTCCCTGTGAGGTGGGTGTAAGTTACGTGGAGGTGGATGTTAGTAGGTGGCAAAGCTTTTGTGAGGCAGAAAGAAGCTGAGGATTCGAAAATTGTTGGAGGCAGTTTCCACACAGATGAGAAGAAGCAGTCAGTCCCTGAGAAGCCAAAAAATAGGAGAAAGACAGTAAGAAAACTGAATAAATGGCACATTTCACTGGTAAAGAAAATGCCGATTTGTTTCAGCAGAAACCCTGAAAGAGCCATGGTTGTTGAAAGTTGCTGAAAACCCTGGAAGTTGTTCACTCAAAGCAGTCTCACAGCTGCAGATCCGGGTCCCTCCTTGTCTGCAGAAATCTTTAAGTCACTGTCAAAAATCCACCAAGTTTTCATGGCTCATTTCCAGTTGCTTATCTACATACAGGGTGACTGGGTCTCTTGTTCCTTGCCACAGGCAGGTTGGTGGAATTGTAACAAGGGCTGTGATCACAGCCCCTCTCAGTCCCTGGCTCACACCAAAAGTTGCAGCTGCCATGAACATATACAACTCCTACCAACTCTCCTGTAATCCAGCCAAGAATGGAAGGAGTAGTTTCCTCTTAGGAGGGGGATTAGTTTGCAATGTCTCAGGGTGTGCCAAGGTTGGACTGGGGTAGAGAGGGAGCACTGTCTTCTGGTTTGGGCTGGTTGGCATGTCTGGTGGCTTTGATTTTATCTGTGCAGTTTTCTGTGGCCCTGCTCAGAAGCCCCACCATGGTGGCCTTCAGACCACACCACTGACTGCCCCAAGCAAAGTACCCAGCAAATGGGTGAATTGATGAGCGTTTGCAAAGTGTGTGTGACCACTGGAGAAGATGCAGTTGCACAGGTGTGAAGTGTCTGCAAAAGGATGATTATTTGTAGCACCTGCTTTCCTGTCAGAAACACTTTACTGGGCAGTGAACCTGTCCCTGTCCTCCCTCCTTGAGATGCTCTCAGCAAGCATTGGCACTGTTCACAGGGATGAAAAAGGCTGATTTTTGCACATTATGTGCATTACAGTAAGTAAAAGTATGAATGAAGCATCCAGGTTTACAGTATTACACTGAGGAACATTGGAAAGTGCTGAAAAGCGACACTTAACCTTTACTCTGAAGACCTGAGCAGTTTTATTCTTCTACAATGTAATGTTGTCCGCCTTATACTCCATGTCATCAGTGTCCAGGGCCTCTCTCATGGGATAGGAGCACTATTTTCAACTCTCCCTCCCTTGTGGGGTTTATCTTGAGCAAATTCACCATTTTAAAGTCAGAACTTCAATGGCAGGACATTTAGCTGCTGAAGCTGCACTTGCTCTCTCTGCTGAAGCTGTGTCAGTGTGCAGCAGAGAAGCAAGGCTTGAGGGACGGTGGTGTATCCATTGCCTGCATCCCACAGGGCCATGAGATCAGCCAGCAGAGGTGCAGTGTGGGTTGCTGCCTCTGTTTCCACTGTTTTCACCACAGCTAATCTAAAGATTTCACTAGCTCAAATACAAAATGTCCCTCAGAGCATGAGGAGCAATAGCAAAGACCTTCTCCTGGGTGGATGCCTCAGATGCAGACTCAGAGATGTGTTTGTGTATTCTTTACTTCTTGGAGGTCTTTTACTCTTGGATCTACCCTTCATCCTACCCCTGATTTTTCTATCAAGTCATTGGAAGTGTAATAATGGTAGGGAGTCACAGATTTACACCCTCATGTGAACAGGCATCCATTTCTCTCTCCATGAGCTGCCTTGTCTCCAGTGCAGCAGGAGAAGCCCACAGTGATACAGCTCTTTCCTGACTAAAATAAGGTTGCCCTGTTCCTTATCTAGAAACCATTAAAAACCTCCATGGATCTGGGCTGATGACGGGTTTGGTCCTGCCTGCATGTTGAGAGGGTGTCCAGGGGGATGCTCCTTCAGCACCTCTTGGAATCAAGTGAATTGCACTCCAGTGCTCTTCATGGGCTGTAAAAGGAGCTGACAGTCTTCATAGCTAGGAACCTACCCCTCAGGCATCAAAGGTAGAACAAATGTGTCACATCTAAAGCAATTTGCTGCATTTTTTAGCAGGAAACCTGTGTCCCAGTCCAAATTTAGTCATGGTTTGGTTGGGGTTTTTTTTCCATAAGAAAGGCACCACGTGTTTATAAATTGCTCTTTGCCAAATTACTTGTTCTTAAAAAGAACTGCTCTGTAATAAGCTACATCATTAAAAAGATATTTTTCTGTGAGCAGCAGAGCCTGGTTTCCTGCGGTTTTGGTGCCTCATGGTGGGATTATGTTGCATCTAATGAGGAGCACTCTGGCTGAAGCCTTTTCTCCTGTTCATAAAGACACTGTCTCATGTGAGTTCTCTGGTGTCTATAATCCATTTGGGATCAAACTGCCATTGTTTAGGTTCTCTCCTATCTGTCAATGTAATACTGCCCACGTGGCCAGCTGTTCCTCCCTGGAGACATGAAAGGGTCATGCTGCTCTACCCTGATACCTCTTCTTTCAGAAATGGTTGAAAATTAAAGCATTTGAGAATTCCATCCCACAGTTCAATTTGACTGAAATTGGCCAACAGGCTGAAAGATAATTGAGAATAATACTGGACTGACACAATAATATAATAAACCTAATTTTATTAAGTAATCTGGCAATAATTGTAGAAAGTAAATTCTGGAGCATATTAAACATGGAAAAACTGCTCATAAATATTTATTCAAGCATTAAATACACTCAAGGTGATCATTTTTTCCTGTTTTACATTTCAATTTTAGCATTTCAATTCACAGCTGTATGAATGACCAACAAGAGTACACCCCAATAGTTACACCCATTCCTCAAAAGTAAATATAAAATAATATTTTTCTCTGAGACTTTTTAAAAAAGTGACAGAAACTATTAAACATTTCTTTTTAAATACTACAAATTTAGAATTTTGAAACAGGAATATCAAACAATTCAGAAGTCAGACTTTGAAGATGGTTCTTACCAAGTCAAAGAATAAAAATAGATCATGTAGTTTGTGGTTTGTGCTGAGTTTCCAGAATTTTCAATAAACCTGAAATGTACAAAGTTAGACCAGAAATCCTTTTTTGAAGTGATTAATAGAAACATTTCAGAAATGTGTGTTGTGACACAAAAATTCACAAGTTTAGAAAAGAAGAAAGACATATTGTACAGGTTGCTCATTGCAATTTATTTTTCCAGTTCCCAAGCATAGAAACATCTTTGTCATAAAATGATTTTTGAAGATATTTGTATTTTCTTACCTTGGATGCATTTTAGATGTATGAGCTAGCATTGTTCTCCATGTTTCTCAAACTAGGAGAATGCATTTCTAAATTCAATTTCATCCTCAGTGGAAATGGTTTCTCTGACTCTGGTAGTCTTTGGAGAAGAATTATACACAGTCTATAAAGCTTCAAATTTCAAAACCTTACTTGGAATGATAGTCAAGAGGTTAATTTAAGATTCATCTTCCAAAAGGGGAGTTAAATAAAACTGATAGAAGGCTGGAACTTGTCAAGTGGTTGAGAGGTTTATCAGCGTGTGAGTACGAGTTCATTAGTTTTAATTAGTATAATCACTAATGTTACATTAACAATTTGGTGAGAGAAAGTAATTGCTCACACCCACTGTATTAGATTGGGAGATTAGAATTCATTTTATGAGGCAATTAGCATTTCAGGGATTTTTTTTTTAAAAGCTTTTATGATCTGCCATTGCAGTAGCCTCCTTCACCAAAAAGAGTTTAAATTAACCATAACTTTCATCCTAATGGGATGCAAAAATTAATGTAGAATTAAGTGTGAACCAGTAATCCCACTGCGATAAGCAGGCAGCTAAAGCCACAAACCTTGATTAGTTTGTAATGACCTGCTTTATTTCCCAGACAATGATAGTCATTTATCTGTCCTCAATTCATTATCTTCTCAGAAAGTTTATATTCTTGAATTTTATACAGCAAAACAAATAAAATATGAAGAAGGGAAAAGTAGAACAGTACTACTGAAGTAATAATTGTGTAAAGAAAAAGCTGCTAGTTTCAATAGTAAGGCTTAACTTGTCAATTGTTCTTCATATCAAATGCCGGAGGAAGAAGAAAGAGCTCCCTTTGACATGCAGTGCCTTGGGAAGAGCCATGAATTTCACAGCAACAGCAATCACAACCCTGCTCTATCCATCACAACCTTTGGCAGCCTCTGATACAATAAGAACAGATGTTATTGTCTCACTAGTTGGCAAGGAAGCCCTGGTCATCTGAGAGTTAGGACAGTTTACCCAGGAGATTGCCTTCCAAAACATCCTGTAGAGAAACGTGCGAGTTCTGGTGGGAAAAATTGCTTACAGCAAGGCTGTATTGAAAGCTTTAATGGTATCCATAACAAGACAAGACAATGCACCCTTTGCAGCAAATCTACCACCCACTATATGGGATTATGCTTGCCCCTGGATAAAACAAACCCCAGCTCAAAAGTCCCAAATTTGCTATGGGTTGAATGTGGCATGGAGGAGAACAACTGTTAAATGTTAGAACTATAATGTAGTTCATATCATTTTGGGTGCATATATTAATATAAGGGGATGTGGGACACTATTTGGGGAATTACATTAATCTTCCTAGGATGTATGTTAAAGCAAAATGTACCAATATATGTATGTACTACTATAAGGGACATTAATGGATGTAAGAGATGTACCTTTATAAGAGGAATACAGAGAGAAAAAATATTTAAACAGTTAAAATTTAGGCACAACTAAGCAGACTGGATCTCAGTCTCTGGCATCAGCTGGTGTTACCTTGAGAAGCTGAACTACTCCTGCTGAGACCTGAATCCTACACTCTAAGGGCTGCCTCACTATACAGACTGCAGAGGCAGCTCCAGGTAACCAGGTTTCCATCTTGAGTGGGTGAAGTAAATGCTTTAAACTGGGTAAGATGAATCATGATCAGCATGCCTGTACTTTAGAACTTGTCTATGCACACAGTTACTGTGTGTAATGTCAGGAGACATTACTCCTCCTGAATAACAATAGATGTGAATACACTTTTGGCTGAGTAAGTTTTGTCTCTCTTCAACAACATCCACTTGAGAGAGGCAGAGCAATTTGTTCTTCTGCAAGAGCTGCTGCCTTTTTAGCGAGCTGCCCTACCTTAATCCAAATTTACTTTAGTATAGAAATGCCCTAAATCTGCCATCCAATCACCTTTGAGAGCAGTGTAAGATTTATGGTGGTAAGGGCATCAATTAGGCACAAATACTTTGACCAAAAAAATAGTGACGGTATCATATACAATAAGAACTGACATTTATTTCACAAACTATGGATGTAATAAAGCCTATTGTTTCAGGAAAAATGCCTCTATTTGCCCGTATGTTTCATTAAAGAATAATAATGCCATACATATTTCATTCCCTTGTTCTGAGCAGCAAGAGTCTTAACTATATAAAATGCCCCATGCTGTCCTTGCTTTGTTGGGTTGATTTTTCCTTTTAATCAGATTTTTTTTTCCCTGAACTAATGAAATTGCTCTTTAAACACATATATCATTTTCATTTGAAGCGACTTATCATGACTCAAACAGCTTGTCTGTTTTCCTGAAGAACAAGGCAACTGCCATCTCCTTATGCTGTGCAGATCCAGGTCAGGACTGCCTCTGATCCCCAGTATGCTGAGTTCTCTGCAACCCCACTGGTGCTGCATCAGGTGGAGTACAGGTGACTGATGTCTGTGGGGTCTGCACCTTGCATATCTGCACTGGTTTCTGGTCCTCTTGCTCTCACATTTCATTTCTCTCTTCCCATAGTATGCACCGACCCGCTGCGCAGCTACGCAGGCATCCACGGAGCAAGGCATCCTTCCTCCCTGCCATCACCACGAAGCGGTGCACGACCCCCAGCTGGTCCCCTGCACGTGCCCACTCTTCTCCTGCCCGTGGGAAGGGCACCTGGAGGTGGTGGTGTCCCACCTGAGGCAGACCCACCGCATCAACATCCTTCAGGGCGCAGAGATTGTCTTCCTGGCCACGGACATGCACCTGCCCGCACCCACGGACTGGATCATCATGCACTCTTGCCTTGGCCACCAGTTTTTGCTGGTCCTCAGGAAGCAGGAGAAGTATGAGGGCCACCCCCAGTTCTTCGCCACGATGATGCTGATTGGCACGCCCACCCAAGCCAACAACTTCACCTACCGGCTGGAGCTGAACAGGAACCAGAGGCGCCTCAAGTGGGAGGCCACCCCCAGGTCGATCCTGGAGTGTGTTGACTCTGTCATTTCGGACGGGGATTGCCTTGTGCTGAACACTTCCCTGGCTCAACTCTTTTCTGACAACGGAAGCCTAGCGATAGGAATTGCGATAACCACCAGCAAAGTTCACAGCTCCGAAGCTGAAATGTGAGGGGGAGGATGAAGAGGAGGAAAAACAGCAACAACAATGGTGCTCTAGCTGCCTTCTGAGAGCCAGAACTCGTGGACTTTCTTTCTGGGGGGGGGAGGGTCTCAGGTCTTTTATGGTATTTAGTACTCATCCACAGTGGGCATTATGTAAACATCCCATGGTTACAGTCCCTGTGTCATGTATTTACTGTTTTGCTAATACAATTTTATGAGAAATTTTAAAGAGGCTAATCAATTTTTTGTCCCCCTCCAGCAGCACTGGAAACAACACTTGTTAATGAAAAGTGCAGCCAGGGTGACTCGCAGAAACCTTTGGTCTGACCATGCTATGCAAATATGTTTCCTTCATTGCCTGCCTAATGGACCGGAGGGCCCTGTGCCTGATGAGGGGTCAAGTATTCCACTATGGGACAAGAGCACCCAGGTTTCCATATCAGCAACAGTGATTTAACTCCTGTGTTTTGAGCACAGCCAATCCCTGTGGGGGCTGGCAGTTTCAGAGCTCCCTTCAGCTTCTGAGGAAACAACCTTCTCACACAAACAGTGAAAGCTTAGAAGAAAAAGTCAGCCCCTCTACTTAGCAGAGGGCTGGGAAGCCTCATCCTGCATTAAATCAGGAATGACAGCTAGTGGGTGGTCATGGTGAGCATGGTTAAATCTCACTCTTGTATCATAAACAGCAGGGACAGTTTGTTAGATGGTCTGCCTATGGGATGGATATAACCATACCCAGACATTGGGGCCTTCATCTTTTTAGCTGCTGTTTCCTTAAGCGTTCAAAAAGAGATTTTCAGAAAATTAAGTGTAAGAAGGGTCCTAAGCTGGGTTCTGATCTTGTTACTGAATTCTGCACCAGTTAGACCCTCAGTCTGTGCTGCTAAATATTGAGTTACAGCAATATAGACAGGACACATGTTTGGAAATTGGCTTTAAGATTTGACATGCTCTCCTTTGAAAAAAACCCTCAATGTTTTCTCCATTACATACATTTTGTGGGGCAGTGGTGAGGGGTGACAGACACTTTCTTCTCCTGAGTGTATTTCACAAACAGTGATGGTCACAAAAAGGCACAGATTTCTCTAGGAGTTTCTGCCTTGGATGATTTCTTGGGGGAGAGTTGGAGGCAGGTGCTGGCCATCTCCTGTCACTCATTCCCATCTACAGTCAGGCCTGTTTCCTCCACAGCCTGACTGTGAAACAGCAGCAGTGAAATCCCACTGCAGTAAGTGATGTGTTGAAGGAGGGGGCTCAACAGATAGTGTGACACATGAGAAGCATGGGAAACTGTCTTTTCCTGTTTTCCCTTCTGCCTGTGTGTGGCTGTGGTCTGGCTGCTCCCAAATGCTTTTTCAAGAAACATCTGGTGGGTTGGGTCAGACAGTAGCTACAGAGAATGAGGCTCATAGCTGGAGCCCCTTGGAAAACCAAGGAAGGGCTGGAAACAAGCTAAGAACAGTCCTTCAGTGTTTCAAAATGCATCTGACTCTAGCTTTGGGTAGGCAAAAACACTGATGCTGATCTCTTCCACCCGTCGCTCTCCTGAGGATTATTTTAAATGATGCATGAAGTAAAATGAATTGCAGTTTTCCTGAGATGAATGGCATGCAGGTGAATGTCTTCTGAGGCATACGTGCACCTCGCCTCCTTACCTGGACTTTCATAGCAGGTCAGAGAAGGGTGAGGGTCATTTCAACAGGCTGCTCATGACCACACAAGCTGAGGCCTGAGGAAGTTTCAGTCCCTGTAAGAAGGCACTGGAGCATAGCTTCCCAGCTCTGTCACCGCTGAATTTAGGGGGCCAAGGGTGGCATACTGATTTGCAGTGCCTCACTGGAACAGGCAGGCTTCAGAGCGGCTGACTTTTTCCCTGTGATGTTAAATATTCAGGACCAGCAAATACTGCCCTTTCCCTAAATGATAGCAATAAATAAATCATTGGTGTTTTTGTGGACTGAAGGCTTCTCCAGCTCCTCTAAATATTATCCTGCTGCTGAATTAAAACAAAGCAAAAGCAATAAAACCTCAATAAAACCAGTTCCTCTAGTTTAAATTTCCTGAGCTCTTTGTACTCTGGGGTAGAGACCAAATGTAATGATGTTTTTGTTGCCTGACCACAAGTTCTAGGGAGAGGTATATTATTTAGTTATTCATTTTTTCAGTCTGTTTACTTCTTGTCAGTTGGCGCCATTTTTTATTGAAATATCTACTGAAATGCAGGTATTTTGGGGCATGGTCCTTGCCAAAGGACCAGTGTATTTCTGGCAGGATGAGTGTGACAGTATCAGCTCTCTGGAATGAGTATCTCCATCTCTTGCCAGCACCCTAGTTTTGAAGGAGGCATAGTGGAAATGTGACCTCCCCAATATAACCTTCCACACACCCCATGTGTTCTTCTCCCAGAGTTTTCTTGTGATCACACCAACAGCTGAACTTTTCCATTTGGTTTTCAGTCTTCTCCCCTCATCTGATAACTGCCTTTCTCAGCCCATTCTCAAGCCCTCACCTATAGTTTCACCCTTTGACTTGCAGAGCCCATAGTACTTTTTGCCTTCTCACATTTGTACTTGTTGGATGCCATTGTTTAAATCATTCTCACTGCTTTCTGAAGCCAACCAAGTAACCTCCTTTATCAGTTTTCTCCTCATCTGCAAAAACCCAGCTCTGGCATGGATTTCAGAAATTCAGATACATTGGAGTACTGATGTAGGACTCCCAGTAAAGAAGATGAAGCCATATTCTGGGAAGAAATGAGATATGGTTGCCTAAATCCCATTTTCATAAGCATTTCAACTTGAAGTGCAAGTGTTTTAACATATATTAAAGGACTTTCTACCATAGAAGACATTCTAATTCTGTCATAATTCAAAGCCTATGAGCAACCTCATACTGCCATAAAGCAAAGGTGAAGCAAATATTTCACATGGTAGGACATAAAATCCTAAAATACTGGCAACTAGGATCAACAATGAAATTCAGTTAGCAAGCATTCTTTCGGTGTTCATGGTATAACATTTTTTACAGCTCTGCTTATGGTTGAAAGGCAGCTGAAGCTTGGCTTCCTAAATTTGATCTGAAATCAGGGCTTTTAAAATGAATTTTTTTCTCCAATATTTTGCATCTTTATAATGTATTAAATCTGAATTCCTGCCTTCCTGAGAAGAACACAGCCTTACATCTCTTTGAAGTAAGGAAGAACCCTTCATGTGGTGCAGGAGAAAACAAGATCTTTCAAAATTGCTATGCAGCTGTTGCAAAATTCTGTTTTCCTACCTACCTGAGAGTGGAGTTCACTATTTGTTTTGGTTTCAGTTGTTTTTTGGGGTTTTTACATAGACAAAATATTTGGTTTAAGTTTGTGGTTTATTTTTAGGATTTTCATACCTCTCTCTTCATAGATGGATTTTCTTGTGCTTAGTTTAGTAAATTGCAACAATAATTTCATCAGGCTGAGACAGATGGATTGCTACCAGACCCACTAGAAAACCTGCTTTGGTTCTTCTGCACTATCCATCAGACACAGTGTGAATGTAAATGTCAGATCTGCAGTAAAACAGCATTGGTGCTTTCAGCTCAATCCCATTGTGAATTAAGCTCACATCATGTATCCATGATTCCTTATAAATCAGCTGAAGTATCCTGAGTCCCATCTTCTTGAAGATAACAAAGGATCTTGCTGTGCCTGTGCTGGCTGTAGGACTTGTTGAGATGTAGGGCAGTAATCCTCTACTCACTGGACTTGATATCACACTCTCTGTTTCATACCATCCTTGTGAATACAGGCCAGTAAACTACTGAAGGAACACGAGGTGGCACATTCTGGACACGTTAGGGTTATAGCAAAATGAGCCCCTTACAATAAATTGCTGAATGCAATTTGTCTCTCTCTTTTGTGCATCAAAGGAACTAAATCCAATTGACAGCACCATAATATAGGTGATTTATCTGTTTTTCTAGCCCGGCAAACGCCTGAAAAACACTTTGATTGGGTAAGAGTCTGTCAGAACACTCAGATGTGTTTCTTGAATCAGAAACACCTTCTCACATGAAAGAGCTGCAGATTTTGAACTGTTCAGACACAAGCATAAGTTTTTAATTTTTTTTTTCAATAAACTCAGTTTGCTCACACCATCAGAGTGAAGGATGGAAAATAAAGATTGCCATGTGTCATCATCAGAACTCTTTGCACACAAGTATGATTCATCTTCTGCAGAGATGAGCCTGAAGAAGTAGAGAGGGTTTCACCGCAGGGTAGCACAGGGCAGCACCTGCAGGCTGCAGAGGTGTGCACACAGACCCGAGGGCAGAGCTCATCCTCCAGACAGAAACTACTCAACAGGAACCCCTCGGAGTGCAGTCACAGCTGGGCTGCCAGGAAAGCAATCTGACCTCCTGGGAGCAGCAAACAGCAGGAGTTAAGGCTCTGTGTAGAGACGTTTCTCTTCTCAGCAGCACCTTCCACCTAGCTACAGGGTCTCTCCTCTCCTGGGAACCTTGTCTCTGGAGCAGTGCAGGTGATCAGATCAGCTGGGTCTGCATGTGAATGGTCCTGCACAAGGATGCTGCATTGTGAGTGCAAACTCCCAGCCCCTCTCCTGCCCGGCTTCTTTGGGTTTGGTGGGTACCCAGCTACCTGCAGCTACTAATGATTCATTCCTCCAGGTCCTGGCACCTGATGGTTTTGCTGTCTTTCACCTGCATAGCTCCCACCAGGACAGTAAACTACTTGCTGAAAACCATACAAAAAATCTTTGGCAGAACATCACATTAAACCTCTACCTCATACCCCTGGCTAAGACTACAAGCACTCATTATTTCTCTCTCCACACAGGTAATAGACCGAGGAACCAACTTATCTCCCTTTGGCATCTGCCACTCCAGAAAATACATGTGAAAGATAAGAAGGCAGTGATCATCTTCAAGAGAAGAATGAGCACTAACTTTCACTGTAAAAATGGCTCTTCTCACAGTACTTTCACAAAAGAATGCCAGGCCCCAAGAAAGAAACTAACAAACTGCAGTGGAAGGCAAATGGGAAACACCAATTGCAAAGCCTGCTGTCCTTCAACCAGAACGAGCTTTATGTCTTCCAGGTAGGGAAAATCCTCCTGAGACATTGCCTATCTGAATATATCACTTAATCTTGTAGAAAACTCCAGGACAGAGAGGTTCTTCCTGTTAGAAATTGCATCAAGTAACCTTATTGAAGATAAATGGCTTTGAACTTTCATAGCAACAGTGATGAAGTGCTTCAATATCCATGAAGTACAGACTGAAAAATCAGAGCTTTTAGACAAAGAAATAAACTTATTCAAATGCAAATGTGAGATTTAGGGCAGAGTTTCCAAGTGATCTTAAAAGCACTTTTCTTATTGCTGAGACTGGATGTCTGCATAGCAAGAGATATTTCACTGCCAGCCATATCCTATTGGCTTGAGATCAGGAAAAACTCAGATATTCTTTTTCTCTCTGCTAAGTCAGACCACTTAAAAAGTAAAGCAAACAGTGTAATATTTGAAACAGGTCTGGAAAGGTCTTTGTTTTCAGATCAGACTGCCTGGTGAGTAGACTGTGGGGAAAGAACTACATCTCCCACCTGTTCAAGGTGAATCCAGACTGGCAAGTACACTTTATGTAGAAATTTTCTTCATGTTGCAATCTCTGCTTCAGCCACTGAAGGTAAAAGCTGCCAAGCAACTGGCTTGAAGACTTTGATGACTCTGAGACTGTTCTCTAAATATCTACTAATATCGATTTTTAGGCTGAGGTGGTTTCAGGTCACTAGACAGCAAGGCTCCACAGAGGCTCTGCAAGGCTCCTCAGCATGAGCGCATGGAAGGGATGCAGGCAAACCTCACATCTCTGCCTCTGCCTTTCACAGCAGGACCACTAGATACACCCACAGGGCTCAGTCTGGGTCTTTCTTAGCAAACTGTGGCAAATAGCTGGGCCACAAAACTGGATGTTACCATTCTAGAATGGTTCAGTTTAACAACAGCCAAAATCAATGTGAGTTCCCCCCTTAGCTTTGAGAATTAAAACAGGATCTGGCACATCAGAAACATTAGGCCCCTTCTTATCACCATCAGATATTTCCTATTTCAGGATGCAGGTTCCTCTCTGGCTTCTGACAATGACAACAGACTACAAAACACAGCTGGGTGCTACTGCAACTTCCACAGTGTGGTTCTGATCTAGAGAGAGATCTCTGGGAACTACAGTAACACAAATGAATAATTTTATCATATATTAACATAAAATAATAACACAGTGAGGGCTAATAACATCTTTAAAACTAGCAGCTGATACTTTAAGGGGCCATTACTTTAAGAGAGCTTAAGGAGAGATCTGTGTTTTTGCCTCTTTTGAGATGGGGAGAGAGATATCCAGAAGAGTGACAGTCACAGGACTACCCAGATTACTCAAAGAAATGCTGAACAAAAAAAAAAAAAAAAAAAAAAAAAAAAAAAAAAAAAAAAAAAAAAAAAAAAAAAAAAAAAAAAAAAAAAAAAAAAAAAAAAAAAAAAAAAAGAAAAAAAAAAAAAAAGAAAAAAAGAAATCAGCTACAAGAATCCTGAGTGAAACAGAAATATATTGCTGTTGCCTCTGGGCAGCAGTTGCTTGTGGCATGTGTCCTTGGAAAAGGAATTCCAGTAGGCAGGGAGGGCTGAACTTCAGCATGTCACAGCTACTGCACTGTCATTTCCAGAGGTTTTGCTAAAAAATACTTAATCAAGACTGAAAAAAAAAAAAAAAAAAATTATCCACTTGATGGTGTGACCAGCATGAGACCTGCCAAGGAGATTTATCCAGCTTCATCTGGGTAAGCCCCCATGAGGCTCCTCTGTTGCATTGGCAGAAGACAGGGACAGCCCCAGGTATGAAGAGGACTGGCTGGATTCCTGGCAGACTGTAAATTGTTGTTGCAATTGTACAATGACTGTGTGTGATAAACTCCCACACTGCGAACCAGTGAAGATTAAACCCGGGCCCTCCAGCAGTGTATGTCTGCACTGGCTGATGCTGACAGCCAGGCTGTGGATTATGGCAAACTCATTTGCCTTACAGCCTATCACTCAGAACAGGAATGTGTTGGCAGTTGTGTATGCACTGAGAAGTCACGTTGGAAAAGTATTTTTGCATGAAGTATGTCCTTAGTGTACTGAGGTAAGCACATAGTCATACTGTCTGTGCTGGATCACACCTCACCCATGCCTCCTGATTGCTCTTCTCTCAGCTGCAAACCTGGGGGAACCAGAGCTGAATCATCAGCCATAGAGACCCCCAGGCACTGAGGCCTGCAATGAACACCACAGGGGTGCTCACCCTGGAGGGCCCACGGCTGTGCACAGAGAGAAACGCCGAAGAGCACTGACTCAAATATAGAGAAATCTTTGTATATGAGCCATAATGTCACGTTTCCACACATCAGAGGATTTTTTTCTGCAAAACACACTCAGCTTCACTCAAATTGCAACCTAAGTGAAAGCACTGTTGTGATTTAAGAAGTTTCCATATGCAGGTGGTGGTTGGATTTCCCCTCTGGCCTTGAAGGCTGGCAGGTGAGATGGGTTCTCAGTTCCTCAGCGACATGACTTTCCTCTATAGGCACAGAGTAGCTCTTCTCCAGACTTAGTGGTACTCCCCTAGGTGCAGACTTGCTGCAGAAACCCCCTCTGCACCATCTGGCCACGAGATCAGAATGATCCTTCCCAGCCCCAGACCTGTAAAGCTGTTGCGTTCACACTGCATTTGCTAGGAGGCCTGTGACCTGACTACAGCACAAGCCAGCACAAGACTGGCTTGTGATCTGACTACAGCTCAGAAGCCATCCTGCCACAACAGTCCCACCACTTTGTCAAATTAAAACACTTGCTCAGCCATGGTGGGTCAGCTGCCCATCCTGGAGTTAAATTAACCCTACACGTTACACACACCTACAAGGCTGAAATACTGTCTAACAAAACAAATCCCATTCTCCTCTCCTGTTTGCCTTGAGCAGACACAACAGCCAGTTCTAGAGACAGGTCTGAACCTTTAAGTTAGAAGCTAATATACAGGAGAAAATTGACAGTGGGACAAATGATAGCAAAATATAATTTGGATGCAAGGACTAGTGGCTTCATCAGCAGCTCAAAGCAAAAATGGGAAATGCTGATACTGATTATGGTAAATGGGGAATATGGTAATGTGTCCAAATGCAAAGGTGACAGGAAAAAGACACTCCTAGGTCAAGAGGTTTTTCTGGAGAAACCTTTACTTTTGGTGTTAATGCCCTGGCAGAAGGCTGACACAGCTTGGCTATCAGACCAGTCAGGTTGGGCAGCCGCCAAGAACAGCTTTTATTCATTACATGTAAACTGAGCAAATTGCTCAGGGAAGGGAGTCAATAAACATGGACCCTCATGGCACAGTTTTCCCAGAGTGACCTTTCAAAGTATAATTGCATGTTAAAAGACTCGATGGGGGTCTCTGCTCAGAGAAGCACTAATCGAACTGGACTGGGGACTTATTTGTACTCAAGTGGAAGTGTGTTGGAAAAGGGCTGTGTAATTAAAGACTGCTTTTGGCTAGCTCCCATGTGAGGCTGTGATCAGGACAGCTTCAAAAATTTTTGGCTTCAGGCTCTCTGAGGAAAGGAAGAAATAACGGTGGTGGTGCTGCGAAGCATCTTCATTATCACTAAAATCCCTATGGCTTACTGCTCTCCTCTCATCCAGTGGTGATAACCACACTCAGATCACTTCATCTAGGGGAGATTTTGATTGTGTTCATGGAGATACATGACCCTGAGCATGACCCTCAGTCCCTCAGACCACAGCCTTCAGGCTGCAGCTCCAGCTCAGTGGCGTGGGGTATGGGGCTGCCGCCCATGGGAAGAGCTGGCTATCCCCTCATTAACCCACCCCCATCTTTCTTCCCTGGCAAGCAGCCTTGCCCCCAGCCCAAACACCCCACAAAACTATCCTTATTCCTCCACAGGTAGCAATCTCATCCCCTTCCAATGCTTAAAGGCCCTCTCTTTAATTCCTTTAAAAGGACCATTTTCCAGCTGAAAAAGCGAACCTAAACCACCTTTGTATTACATCAACATAATTGCAGAAGTATTTATTTCCCTAGAGAGTTGGGTGATCCTGGGCTTCTCTTCAGCCTTGTGCTAGATGCCACATGTCACAACACAGTGTCATTTCCCAGGACAGACACATTGAACCCTAAGGAAAACTAGCGCAAGGCGTCGCAAATCGCGCAGCAGTCAGGAAACCAGCAAGAGCCTGAGAGCATCCTTCCAGTTCCAGAGAGATAGAAAGAGGCATCAAGGAGTGCACTAAGGAGTGCTTGGAGCTGGGCTGGCAAGGTGAGCACCCCTGGAACTCGGCAGAGGTCTATGGAAGAGAGGGTTTTCTGGAAGATGGCTACTGAATTATTAATGACAGTTCAGGTCACTTAATCCAAATGCTTAGATTATCCTCTGAGACGCTGAGACGTGTCCATCTGTGAGCATCAGTGACAGAATTGCAAAAGCCCTTTTCCTCTTAAAATTCAAGCAGTATCACTGTGCTACTATGTCAAGAAAATGAATCCTTTGAGAAATTGAAACTGTTCTTTTTTTGGATAGACAGTGCAAGGCTGATCCTTACAGAACCACAGAATTGTCTAGGTTGGAAAAAACGTCTAAAATCATTGAGTTCTACCACTAACACAGCATTGCCAAGGCTGTCCCTAAACCGTGTCCCTCAGTGCCACATCTCAAATCTTTTAAATACCTCCAGGGATGGGGTCTCAGTCACTTCCAAAGGGCAGCCTATTCCAATGCTTTAGCACCCTTTCCATGAAGAAATTCTTCCTGATGTCCAACCTGAACTTCCCCTGGAGCAGCTTGAGGTTTTGTCCTCTCATCCTGTTGCTTGTTGTCTGGGAGGAGAGACTGGCCCCCACCTGGCTGCACCCTCCTTCCAGGCACTTGTAGAAGTGATAAGGTCTCCCCTGAGCCTCCTCCTGGCTGAACAACCCCAATTCCCTTGACCACTCCTCACCAGACTTGTGCTCCAAACTCTTCCTGAGCTCCATTGCCCTTCTCTGGACACGCTCCAGCACCTCAGAGTCCTTCTTATAGTGAGGGGCCCAGAACTAAGCACAGGATTCAAGGTGTGGCCTCAGCAGCACCAAGAGCAGGGGAGCAATCCCTGCCCTGGTCCTGCTGGTCCTGTTGGCCACAATATTGCTGATGCAGGCCAGGATGCCATTGGTCAAGCACAGACTTGAAGACAAGCACAAATAACCTGCCTGAATTCAGGTAAAGTATGCCAGATTGGGATTTAAGTAAAGAAAGTAGCATAGGAACAGGTTATTTACTGTACAAATCCTAAGCAGTGTTTTTCTCCATACATGTCTTGACATACATTTGTATTTGTTTTCATTCATACACCACTGTCTACCCAAATATTTGACTTCGACTTAACATGTTACATTGCATGAAGTGCTCTGATTTAACATGCAATGGTACCTCTGAGACAATTTCTTAATTTGAACCAATGTATATAATCTTCCAAAAATCCTTATGATGCTGTATTACATGAAAGAGCAGCAATAAACCTTTCTATAGGTATCTGTAAAACATTTCACAATGTGTGCCACGCAAATCTTATTTGACATTCTCATCTTGTATCACCTGCTTGCATTGGAGGGATACTTTTATGAAGAGGGTGGTGCATCATGAGACAGTTAAAATGAAATACTAGGAAGAAAAGAAAAAAAAGCCCAAATGCACTGCCTGCTAAAGCTTGTCTTGTGATTTGTTTGCTGCATTTAATCTTCTACAGTCACAATTAGTTTGAAGAGAAAAGTATCACCATCACAGAAGGCAAAACAGAGGTCCCTGTATTCCTGCTTGGACTGTCCCTCATGAGCTGGATTCAACACCACCTGCAATTTGTCCAGGAACTTGAAAATCCACATAGGAATCAGAGTTTTGGACCTGTGTCTAGCCCAAAGCTAGTCCTGTGGAGGAACAAAGAAAGGGGCTCTTGGCATTTTCTAATCTCTCTGTCATTTCATTGAATGGAAACAACATGAATCTGCTCCTCACTTCTTACAGGCTTTGGGCATTGATTTTTGTCTGAGTTTTCTTTTCTTCTGGACAATTAGTAGGGAATATACTTTAGCATTACTGCATAAGTTATCAAAGACCTTCACAGATTAATTACTTAATTTCACATTGGTTATTTGCAGGATCAGATTTGGGCAGGATCTCTAACCCTGTCGCCTGTCAATTCCTTTTAACATCTTTTTTTTTTTTGTCCTTTGCCTTCTTATTGCCAAATCCTGTTTCAGGCACTCATGAAGCTTGATAGGAATTGCCTTGAAAATTCAGCTGAGTGATCAAAACTGACCAGACATGCAAGGTGAATATTCATGGTTTATTGAAGCAACCTCCACCCTCTTCTCAGAGCAGGATATCTTCAGCTGACCTGTTGTCTCTCATACAAATTACTGCCTCATTACCATTCATTCCTCTGGAACTTAGTTGCAAGGGACATTGAGTTAAATAATGCAGAAAAAAAGTGAAAGAGAACAGTATGTGATCCAGAGTGGAAGCACCTGAAATTCCCTTCTGTATCTGCAAATAGGAGTGGACTTGAAGGGACTACAAGAGCCAGCTTCTCCTGTTGGACATGAAGCATGGGTGTTACCCTCTTTGATTTTAGACAAGTGGAAGATAAGTGTCTGCATTTACTCAGGTGACCTATAGTTTCTCTTGTGGAGGGTGGAGGTAGGGCACTTTGAGGATGTGATACATTTCAGGTATTTAGACATCGGCTTTGGGAGGCAAGGAATAATATCCTTACATTGCTCACATCAACCTCCACTCTTTTGAGGGCTCAAATCTCGAGGAAGACCAGACTGAAACCTATCCCAAACACCACAGGCTAGGAGCAAAGGGTACTTTGTGCTTGCACTCCTCCCATATGTTAAAATTGCCATAGAAGGTCATTCATTTACCAACTGGCAATAACAAAAGGTTACCAAAGGAGCATCCTGGGCTGTGGGTTAGCACTGGGCTCCAGTTCAGCAGCAAACAGAGAATCTGATTTTCATTGTCCTCATTTCTCTGGCCTGCCAGAGCAAACCTAACCTTTCTTTCATCAAAGTTCAAACAGGAGAGCTCCACCGCATTCAGGATTAACAAATTACTTCACAACAGACACACAAAAAATTGCTGATGATGGAGGAAGAAGATGTGAGAGGTGATTTTCCTCCATTTACCCATGAACAAACATGCTGGTAGTTGCAGAGCAGTCACTGATTTGCAGAGAAGTCAACTGTGCCTTAAAACCCCAGGCAGGAAGAGGCAGAGAGCCTTTTGTGGACCCAAATGATGTTTGGGGAAGGCATTATGGTAACTCCTTTAGTACAGCCAGATTTCTTGTGAAGCAAGAAGGGGGACTAAAAATAGAGCAAGATGCTAATGAGGGCCTGGCGCACACCATCTGCACAATGAGATGATGATTCTTTTTGAAAATGCAATAATTTAAGGGGTTGTTTCATTTTGTTTCTTTCTGTTGCTGCAAAGTGTTCAGAAACATGAGGCTGTTTTGGGTCTTCAGTTGTTTTCTCCTTAATCTTAGAAAAATGAAATTGTAATGGACAAAGAAGAAAACAACTAGAAGCTAGAGTTGCTTTATTTTTCCTGAGGCTGCTCACATGTGACCAGCAAACAAAGTGGGTCAGAGCAGGCTTTCATAACACCTCAAGTGGATTTCCACACAGCCCAAGATGGGGATTCAGGATATTTGTTACATATAGGGTCTTTGACTCTTTTTCCCAATTTGTTGCCTCTATTGCAGTCACTACCATGTCTTCAGCTCTTGGTCACCAAAACCCACCTGACAGCTGCGGGTTCTCCTGGGCCTCTTGTTCTGTGGCACACCACTGATTCCTTGTCTGCCCCTTTGGTTCACACACAGACTTTCCCTGGGGAAGGACATCCCACTACCCTGGGAGCAGGACAAGGCAGGGGGAAGGACTTGTTGATGTGTTAGGAGCACGGGCACAGTAGAACCCAAATCCAGGCTGGGATGCAGCTGCTGGTGGTGAGGCTGAGCCATCCCCAACTCTGGTGCTCCCAGGCGAAGTTGCCCAATGGTTTGGGCATGATAAGGACATTGAACAATGCAGGCCTGTGTAAACTACACCTCTGAAGGCAACTAGGCTGAAAATCACAGCAGGAAGACAAGTGTTCAGGAAACATCTTATTTTTTTTCTTCCTGTCAGAGAGAGCCAACTACCTGCCTGTTAGCAGTCTATGTTGGTGGACCATAAAATCATGCAGCAGACCAGGAACTCTTTTCTGTGCTTTCTGGCACAGGCACACTCATCTCACACACTCACTCATCTTCCTTATTTAGCGGAATAATTGCTACTCTGGGAGGGAGCAAAACAGGTACTGTCTCTTAATGCTCCCATTAAACAGAGCACACAGATGGTAATTAATACATCATAGCATGGCTAAATTGTAAGAGAAATTGCTGCTACAAGAAGCCACCCCAGAACAGCAGGATTCAGATTAGTGTTCATTTCAAGATCAACTGTTTCTTCATTCTTTGAAGAGCTAGGGACCAGCTATTCCACATTATGGAAGGTTCATTTGTCTGCTTTCATGAGTTGTGTGTCGCAATGGAGCTTTGTTATCTTTAATAGATTCATGTACTCCTTCCCTAGTGCTTTGTCAAATAGTAATACTTACAAGGCAATAAAAGGGAAAAGAAAACACAAAGTAAAGAACCACCCCCTGTACTATAAGTCCTGGGCAGATGAATGTGTGTGTGTATTTGTGTGTGTGTGCATGTGTGTAGGAGGGGGGTTGTTTATTGCACCATCCGGCACAGAATTAAATAATTTATGTACCTTCTACATGCAAATGTATCTTTCATTTAGGTAATAAACTGCACACTTGTATAATTTACCCAAACAAAGGAGCTGTGAGGACACCGCCACTAATCTTCAAAAATCAACTGTGCCTTTTCAAAAGGGATTTTTGTCTTTCTGTGAATTGATCAAACCTGACAAGTAATTTCAACCTAATGTTCACGGCTACCCTCCTCTCTCCTCACCATCTGTAGGTGAGAAATCCTATTTTCTGGAAGTGACAGGGTAATGCAGGAGGCTGCAGACATCTGTAAAAAAAAAAAAAAAAAAAAAAAATTGGTTTTCCCAGAGCTACAGGCAAACTAAGGGTGGAATAAGGAAGGATGTGAGTGGTTTTAAACAAATGATAAATTCTTTATGCCTGCAACTGCCCAGATGGAATCACGTATTTTAAGCACTAAGTGTAATGAGAGCATCGGAGAGATTAAAACATCTCTGTATTTAAAATACTATAGTAGAAATGCTTCATTGGAATAGCCTTGCTCTTGTTAACAAATAACAACTCTCAGAAGAAATTAATTCTTCAAACTTATTGCATCAATGAAAACTACATTATAGACAAAGAGACTGAATGCAAACTCAATTTGCTTCCAGATTTGTTTATAAAAATACCAGCTTTGACTGAAAGCTGATCACTCCTACATCAAACAGTAGAGGTGAAATAGGAAAATGGTCAGTTATGCCAGCAGGATCACTGACATGACTGAGATTAATCCAAAACAATTACAAGAGAATCTTGTACAAATTTTGGCGTTTTCTCACAAGAAGTAAAATATCAGATTTAGGGCCATTCTGGGCCATATCAGGACAGTTCAGGGAATACAGTGCAGTCCCCATGCACCAGTGGATGGAGATTCTTGTATCCCTAGGCCAAGAGTATCCAATCTCAAGCATAAGCACATCTGTGTGTAATTCATATAAACACATCAATGCTGAGGGAGTAATTATTTTCTTTTTACTATGGACATCTTTTCTCCCTTTCTGGATCACTGCTGCTCCTGAGAAATTGTTCAGGGTTATTTTCCCTAGCAAGTAGGAGGTTTTCATGAGATACATCAGATGGCCTCACACCCAGCTCAAAGTGAAAGCGCCTTTTATTCACCATGCCTCGATCCAGACAACTGGAGCCATGAGTTCCCTCAGCTTCTGGGTCCTCACTGCACGTGTCTTTGCCTCCAAGAGCCTAAAGGCAGGCTCTTCCCCACACACACTCCCCACACAGAGGCATTCCCTACATCTTCCTCTCTTCAGCCCTCTTCTGGGAATGCTTATTGGCATCTTTGGGACAGACCTGCCACACATAAGCTGAAATGCTCTGGAGTAGGAGGAGATGAAGTGGTGGCCAGCAGAAGGGAGTTAAGGCTCAAGGCCAGCTGAAGGTCAGGTTAAAGCACCTGGCTGGGCAAAGCACAGGGGGCTGGGGGGTGGCAATTTGACACTTTGGTGTCAGGATAAGTTTTGAAGTTCTGAAATCTGCTTTAATTTCCCCATTAGAAAAAAATCCCATAGCTTCTGATGGTTTTCACAGCAGAGGATTATGTCAAAGGAGATTGAAAAGGTCCCTTAAAAGATTGAAAAGGTCAGGGTTTTCAGGTCTTTCTGTATTTCTCCCCCTTTGTTTCCCTCCCTCAAGGATTTAACCAGATGGTCCACCTCAAACTTCACTAAAACAGAATGGGAAAAAACAGTCAAAATCAATACATGGTCACAAAATATCTTCTTCAGTAAAAAAAAAAAAAAAAATAAATAATAGAAGCTAGTAAAAAATACATTTTTGATTAAAAATAAAGAAATCTCTGCCACTAGCCTAAGTGTATTTTCCCAGACATCCCAGCTGAAAGAAAAATTAAGCTTCTTTCTGTCGTCAGGTAGATGAACACTATGTTAGCTCCTCAACCAAGACAATTATCTCCATCTCAAGGTCTGGTCATTGCTGGGCAATGCAGGTCGTTGGGTTTTCTGATTGCACAGTGAAGAGCTGATCCCTTAGATTTGCCCTGGGAGGGCACTGGCAGCAGTGAAGCAGGGGCAGACTGGCCACGCAAAGACAGAGAACTCAGGTCAAAGAACTCAGCAGAATGGATTTCTGAGGCAAGAAAAGGCCAGGTGTCTTTGTTTCTATTTTAATGAGATTTCATTGTCATTTTGTGTAAAAAAATAGCTGTTTGCCAAAATACATTGGCCTATGCTAACAACATTACTATTGCACATAAAACCAAACCAAACAAAACATTTATAATAATTCATCAATATCTTGAATCATTCAGTCCTGAAGAATACTAACATTTTTTTTTCCCCTCTAAACCTTTGGGCTTCCTGAGGTTGTGGGCTTAAACCCATTGTGAAGTCAGAGACAGACTCCATTGCTGAGAGCTCTCCTCTCCTCTCCTCTCCTCTCCTCTCCTCTCCTCTCCTCTCCTCTCCTCTCCTCTCCTCCATCAAATAAGGCAGGACTGGACCTGCTGTTCTCACCATCAGAAAAAGCTTTATTGCATTTCCCAGATCATTTAGGTCACTTATGGGAGCAGGGCAAGAGCTCAATGCCAACAAAACCTTCATTTTTCTCTGAAAGGAGAGGCAGCAGCCTAAGTTACTGCCAATTTTCACAAAGCCATAAAAGTCCAGCAGTATCACTAAGATAGGATTCAGTCCACGGCTCCTCATTATTCAAAGGGATGGGAGGATATGGAGACGCCAGAGTAATCTGGAGCAGACAATGAAAGTTGTCAAGTCTTCTCTGATTAAAACTGCAAATCCCAGCACCCTAACCCTAATCCTCTCCTGTGGAAAGGGGAGATTAGTCTGGGTTCCGAAAAAAGATAACTCTATCTTTTCCTTAAGTTGCATGTTAAAATTCAATCTCCTCTCAGGAGACTGCAGGCATGGATATTACTTTTTCTCTCCCTCTAATTATAAAACTGTAAGAAAATAAACACGGCTGCTTGCACAATGACTGGCATAGCAGAGCTGTCTGCTCTCTGATTGCTTCATTAGCACCCCAAAACTACTAACACCACCAGGCAGGCCAACAATAAAGATCTTTTTCCAGCCCTTGGGGGCTATATAGTGTTTTGCAAGACACTGAAGCAATCCATAAACTTTTGTTCCCATGTACACAGGTGTGAATCATCAGCAACCAGACAATGCTGTCAGGGAGAACATCAGCATTCCAGGGTCCTTCAGCCCCTCTGCCTCCTTGGTTCTCTAGTCATTAGGAGAAATTTCTCAAAGGGATTATATTCTGCCTGATATGCATAACCAGGGGTGATCATGATGCCTCTGAGGCTCCCAAACCCAGCCAAATCTTAACATCCCTGAAAGCTGCCTTTATTGTCAGTGGGACCGGCTGTGAAGGCAGCTTTCTCAGCAGCACTCTGAAGGGATGCAGTTACATGTTCTGTACTGAGGTCACAGCCCATGGCAGAGCCTGAAATGGCCAATGTCCTGTGGGGACAGGGACAGAGGCAAGCCCCCCAACACAGCTGGCAGCCAGTGGGGTGAGCGTTCAGAAGAGGCTCAGTGCCGGAACGTGGTGAAACACTCCCCTCTCTGGTGTCCTCTGGATCCTTAGGTCCAGTGAGAGCCCTGAGCATTCTCTCCTGGCTGACACCTTGGCAAGAACAGAGGCAGGTGTGCAAGGCAACTAACAGGGAAGCACCATACAGAGCAGAGAGGCTTTTTCCAGCTCCTCTGGAGTCAGCATTTCCTCCTCACAGCATGGCACATCCTTGACAGTTTTCCTTCACTCGGTTTTTCAAGCCACTGGGCTCATCAGTGCCTCCATATGGGGCTTCTAGGTTTCAGCAGGAAAAGGCCAGTTTGGGAGTGTAAGGTGGAGCAGAGAAACCCACCTGGAGAACTGCAGTCACCACAGGGTAGGGGACTGCTACTGTAGGGGTCAGCAAGGCCTGCTGAGGGGCAGAAGAATGAGGCTCTGCCTCTGAACAAACCCCTCACAAAGCCTGGAGAAGATGACAGAGTAGCAGCCTGTATTGATGTGACACTTTTTTTTGTTAGCCCAGCTGTGACTGTGCTCAAATAGTGACAATAATAAGTCTCTGTGTCTTGGTTTCCAAACCAAACACAGATGAGACCTTTGTGATCAACTAGAAACCCTGCTGATGTCTTTAAAACATGTTCATGGGAGGACTACAAAGCATTAGCAGTAATATTTATTTTTCACAGAGTAACTGTGTTTTGGGAAGGGGAGGGCAATGCTCATTAGCAGCACAAATGTATCAGCCTGCATTTTCAGGCTATTAATATGGTGACTAGTGTTAATGGAAATATAATGGAATAAGATGCTTTTAAAAGTATGGGATTTAGCACAGTCAGGGAGAAAATCAAAGGCATTAATGAAATTTTAATGAGAAAATCAGCTTGCAGTAATTTTGCAGGTAATGATTATTTCCTTGATTTGACTACCCTGAATAGCTTTGTCTTTGGTACGATGCACTTGCAAGGTGTGCACTTGAGGGCAGTGAATGATGTATTACAGGCCACAGCTATGACTGTCCTGGGAAAGAAGCATGGTTTGATGTACAGAAGATTGTCTGGATGAAAGGCTAGAGCCTGACCACCCCCTTTCCAGAAAGAGCAAGGGAGGGATCTCTGACCTGCTTTGTCCATTGGTTGCTAGTAACACATCATATCACAATTCAGTTATTTCAATGCTTGGAGTCACCTGTGTTCCTCCTATGGAGCTGCAGCTGAGGCTCTTGGCATAGGTAGTGCACCCTGCCCTCCAGCAGTGTGTGCTCCTAATAGGCACTCAGTATAAACCCTGTAATACAGAGGATTTTATCATTACATGTACACACATGCTTATCGTGCCCACCTTACAGAGGTTTTCTCTTTGCTAAGAAGTGACCAGTGCTTTCACCCCCCTCTGGGGCTTGCTAACATCAGTGTCCATCAGTGAAGCTGGTCTGGAGGGACTGAGTGGTGCTGATCAGCCTAAAAGGGCCAGGGATTTGTTTCACCTACGTTGGGGTGCCAACAGAGCAGTCATCTCTCTCAGCTCACTCTGTCTGTAGGGAAAAGCAGTGCATTTAACATCCCTCTCACCTGACTGCTTTTGGGCTGGGAGAGGCCTTGCACCTTGAAGGTACCTGTTTGTCTTCACTGGAGGTACCATTGATCATATCTGGGTTTGCAACTTCCACAGGAACCTTCCTGTTTTAATCCAGACAGATTTGGTCAGTCCTCCCAAGAGTTTCCTGCAGTGAAGCTGGTGTATAGACCGACATCGGTCTTCTCTGTTGATGGCTCCAGAAATGCTCAGGGGCCCAAGGAAAGAGCAAGAGAGATGGTGTTTCAGGGACAGATCATGATGGTTTCTATCCTGCAGCCCCAAGTGAGGCTGCTTAAGCCTGCCTTAAAACACCCTGTAGGTAGAGAGGATCAGACAGAAAAATGTCTCCCTTGGCCCACAGAGACAGCATCACCATGATTCTCTGCTTGGATCATCTCACTAACCTCACATATGAGTAGCATGCTAAATCTGTGTGCATCTCAAAGGACATAGCCTCAAAGAGACATTTAGTACTGGAATGGTTTACCTCAGGGTGGGGGTAGAGTCAACATCTCTGGATGTGTGTAAGAATAGACTGGACGTGGCACTTGGTGCCATGGTTTAGTTGAGGTTAGGTTTGGGTTGGACTTGATGATCCTGGGGGTCTCTTCCAACCTAACGATTCTGTGTGATTCTGTGATTCCTGGAGTCTGACACCTAGGATATCCTCTCACCTTTCTCCAGCTCTGCTCTAATTATAGAGAGATAACATTTTCTGTAAGGCATATTGTCTCTGGTCCCCCATAAAGAGCTGGGTCATGGTAGTCAGCCAGGGAAAAAACTCCCTGTGACAAAGACTTAAAACTGTTGGTGCCAGCCACTATTGGTAGAAAATTCATAAATTTTTTGGAATGGAAGGAACAAATCTCCTAGTATGAGCCCCTTGACTAAATTAAGGTCTATTTGATTTCACTCTGTACTCTGACATTGAGCTCAAAACTTCTTGCTGAGCTGTGACATGCCCTTTAGAAGAACATCCATTCGCTTTCCAAGGTCACCAGTGAGAAAACAGGAGGATTGTCACTTATGGTGCCCTCTTTCGGAGTACTGGTCATGCTTTGCATAAAAAGAAAACTTCAGCCCTGTCAGACTGAAATGATTTGGTAATTTTATGCTCAGTGTTCTGCCTCCACATTTACTGCTCACTCAGACAAACAGTGTCGGAGCCCCCAGTGTGGGAGCTGTGTGCTTTGACAGGCTAAAGTACAGGAAATGTTATTACCTGAGCTTTTCTTCTTCTTTTTTCTTTTTTTTTTTCTTCCTATTTTTTTATGGTTTCTTTTCTGTTTCTTTCTTTGGTTGGTTGGTTGTTTTTTCTGGATTTAAAAGGATTAAAGAGAAAACTCAGAAGCAAACCTTCATGCCTGAACTTCAGTGACTGCAATAGAACAAGGTAGCTCTGACCATTTCAACACTGTATTACCCATGAAACCAAGTGGACGCCTCTAACATTCAGAAGTCACTGAAGGGTCTCTCCACGATTTTATTTTTCCCAGCGGATTTATTCTGTCATTTGTTTTTGGATTTTTTTCATTCCAACGTGAAATTTAAAATTAAAAATCTACTCTGAGGATAAAGGAATGCAAGAAATGATATAATTTATCTAAGGTGCCAAAGAAGTGAAAAATTCAGCAAAGATGGTTTTTTTGTAATCTGCCCTTAAAACTAGAGTACATTGCTCTGAAACATCTATAATTCTGCAAAGAGCCCTTAGTGCCACTTGGAGTATTGCTTCAAGCTTGGCTGCTTGCAACTTAATTTCTCCAGCAGTTTCTACCTAAAAGCAGATTTCGTATTAGGAAATGACATTGCAAATGTGGATCACAAAGCTGAAACACTTTGCAGCATCAGCAGGAATATCAGTCCCAGAAGCACCAGGAAACTGTGGGGTTGTGCAGAGTTCTTGCCTCTCCATGCACATGGACCCAAAATGGATAAAACAATGTGTGTCACTGCCTCATGACCATTCTCTTGCTAGCTCTCCTGCAAGTAATATATTAGTGAAATGTCATCCCACAGAGTTTTGGTTTTAGTCCTTGTCACAAACAACACAAAAATAGTCACCTTTTTGTTTTCACTTTGATTTCACTCACAGAATTTTCTGTAGACTGAACTTGTTTGCTTCAAATCCTATATCAGCAGAGTACACAAAAGTGCATTTATTATTCAGTGGGATAATAGTAGAATGTATTGTAAACACTTTCAGGATGGGAAAATGTGCCTGTGCTAAAGCTGTCTCTTCCTACAGAGAAGGGAAACTAATGGTAGTGTGTGAACAGTAGTGAACCTCTTCAATTTTTTGCTTTTGTCAGCTTTTTTTAATGCAGAAGGCTGGACTTTGCAGCAGCAAATATTTTAGCATGAGTAATCAGAGAACTTTCATGCAGCTTTATACTTTAAAGTGTAGATGTTTGCATCTAAAGCAATTTCTGTGGCTTCCTTTATATCCAAGGAAATACTCCCCCAGGGAGCTCTGCCGCAGGTCCCCAGGTAGTAGTACCAGCAGGAGTCCTGCATGCAGGAGACCAGAGTCGTGATGGGTCCCCGCAGCCTTCCTCAAGGGTAAGCCAATCTTTTCCCTAAAACTCGAAAAGCATGTGTTTCCAGCTTTGAGCTCATTGATTTCTTTCTTCAGTGAAAAAATACGAAGCAGGTTTGCTGATAGTGGTGGCATTTCTTCCTTCGCAATCCACGTGAAAGAGGCAGGCAGCACTACCAAGCTGCCCATGGGATTTATTTGTGCTTTCAGCTCACTGTGAAGTGTCGAAGTGCCGTGTAAGTATTATTGGGACTGTGTTTTCAAGACTATCTGTTACCAGTCTTATTGCTGCATGCTCGAGCACAGAGCTGTACTTTGTAAACATCAAACCCCCCCATCTTGTACAGGTATTATTTATTTATTTATTTATTTATTATTTATTTATTTATTTGTTCCTAGACACCTTTAAAGGATACGGAAATTAATTATATTGAATTCCATGCATATATGTGTGTGTGTGCAGATGTATTTATATTTTATATATTTATATGTAATAAATTGGAATTACATTCAAAATGGATGATTCAGAAAAATAATTAACAAAGCATGGACGGTGCCTCTTCACCTTCATTTTAGCTCTGAGACACATATTTGCATGAGTGCCTTGTTTCCACTCTTGCTGCCTGCATTAGTGCCAGCACTGGTAAAGTAGATGTGGGACGGTGAAGCTGTGGTGCTGAGGAAGCAAGAGAGTTCAAATGACTGGGAAAACCCCGGCCATATTATTTCCTGGGGTATTTACATGGCACACATACTGGTTAGCTTATTAACAGGAGGGTCAGAAGCCGACAGAAAGGAAAACTATGGCTGCAGATGAACAATCCCCCAGCAAAGGTCATCCCAAGAGATGCTCAGGTTCTCAGAGGCTGCAGTGCTGCAGCCCCAGCCCCAAGACACATTTCTCAAGGCTGAATGCAGCAGGCAGCTAAGTTCCTTTCTGCAGACCGAGAAGGTGTCCAGGAGCCTGGCCCTCTTCCAGGGCATGTCAAGCCCTAAGGTAAAACGGATAGGTCTTCAGGCTGTTTTGCACGTGTTTAAATCCCTTTTCTGGAGACTGTTACTGGGGATAACTTTTAGTAAAGCATTGTAAAAAAGAAAAATTTACCAGGCAGCTGCCTTTTAGTCTCTGCCTTCACCTCATCTCTCCCAGAGACTGTCCCTCTGTCATAGCCACTGGACTGGAAGCAAGTCCTAGGGAGTGCCCACTGTTCCCTCCCTGTCCCTCTCCCTTCTTTTGTGTTTTTTCTCTCCTGAAAATCATGCATGTTCCTGTCCAGCAAAGTAGTGGAGCAGCACAAAGCTGTTATTGGGTGCTGCTGTGGTGGGACACTTGGGGTCTCAAAGGAGAGTGTGGATGAGTTAAAGTTTTGAAATCTGAGAGCTGACGTGCCAAGAGAGTGCAAATCCTGGGAAAGGGGCTTGTCATCAGTTTCTTTGCCTAAATCCATGCCTCCCTCAGACATCCTGCAAATCACTTCTTGCAAGGCCAGCTCTAATATGCCTTTTGTCTTCAGGGGAAAGACCCTTTGCAACCCATAATGAATCACAAGATAACAATTTTTCTAACATGATGTCTCCCCTTTCATGGAGAACTCAGCTGGGTATAGGCAAACAAAAGGGACTTCAGCCATACCTGGCTGCTTTCTCTATTCAGAAAAATTAGTACAGCTCCATGTTGGGGCAAGTCTGCCCTGCTGGGAACGAAGGCAGTTTAAAATAAGGTGGCAGATCTTATTATCATAGCACAGCCCTCTACACCCATGCTCTTCCGAGCTACATCTACATCAAGTTCCATTGTATTGGAGTGACAGCCCTTGTGGCTGCACTCACCCTGCAGGTTTGACACAAGTTGCAGAGGTAGAAATCTCAAAGCTAGATTATTAAGAGGAAACATTTCAAACAGAGCAAGGCCTGGCTCTCCTTTTTCCTGTAAAATTTGTATCTCCATGTTTGCACTTGCAAAATACTTCTCTGCGCACTTGCATCTCCCCCCTCCCATTTATCCCAGCAAAAAGCTGAAGGTGGCCACAGTTTTATCTGAGCTTGCTTTTCAATCCCAAGTGGAAAGAGTGCCTGCAAATTGCAAGGCTAACCTTCTGAAAATAAGGCCTCGAGTTACCCCTCTCTTGTATTTAACTTGTGATTTACCACACAGAGGGAAGATAAATTAGATAGGTTAATTAGGAAGCTCTGGAGTACTGTTCATCATTGTGCTATGCAATCATAGATGCCTCTTGCCTTTAGGACCCTTAATATGATGACATGAAGCCTTTTCTGCATGCCAGCCTCGTGGCATCGCCATCACAATAAAGCAGAGGGAGGGGAAGATGGAGTAGCCAAGCAAATCAGGAAAAACAACCAGCTAAATTGAGTGCTTTCTAATCTAATGCATTTAAGTCATACTCAATAAAGCTTGCCAACAGTCCCTGGCCTCTCTGCTGCAGAGTTCACAGAGGCATCTGATTAGAATAACATGTGTCTTCTAAAAATCCTCTTTTAAAAAGATTTTCATTCCGGATAGGGAATATGTAATGAATTGGAAATGTCCCTTTGGGACTGTGGGGTGAAGGGGGACATTCAGCAAGCCCGCCCAGCCCCAGAAGTCTGACTGCTCTCTGCCTGCTGCAAGATGGAAAACCCATCAGCTAAAGGAAGTTTTTTATTCCCTGCCAAAAATAAATAAATATAACAGAAATAGCCCTGATCAGTTTTGTATTCAACTATCTTCCTGAAATTATGTGAAATCCAAGACCAGTTTCAAATACCAGCAACGGCAGTGATATATCCAAGAGTAACTTGTTCCAGGTAAGGCTTTTGAGGTTTAAGGGATGAGAGTGGACAAGGATTTGAGGAGAGATTAGGAATATGGAGAGAAAATGATTAACCACTGTATCGTATCATGAGCAGAGGGGCAGAGCCAAGTTGTGACATGGGCTGTCAAGAATAAGAGGAGATGTTTTTCTTTTTTTTTAAGACAAGTTAAGTTTTGTGTCTGAATCTTGAAAACCGGAACCACATGATATCTTGTAAAAAGTACAGATTGTGCAACAAATGCTGTGACTGTGTATTTGCCTGGAGCAGCTTCATGGACTGTGTGCATCCATGCTCTCTCTTTTTTTTTTTAATACTCATTTGAAGAGTCTGAGTTTTTCCACTTACAGAATAGTTGGTGTTAGTGCTAGAACAAGAGTACTTTCCTGAGCAGTCTTGGTCGGGATAATGCTAAAGCTCTGGAGGGTGTTCTCTAGCAGTGTCACTTGCTGCTTCCCCCACTGCCATCTTAGCAGAGCACATCAGCCTGAATAATGTCATAAATGGAGTATCAAACCTTCTTGGGCAGGATTGTGTTGGCATGTTGTATTTCACACAGGTATTAGAGGCAAGAAATCCCTTAGGGTGTCTCAGACCACACCTGAGCAAATCTTTGCTGGCAGTGATGATGTTCAATGTACCCTCCCTTATCCCAGACCCGTTTCTCCAGACTTCCGGTATCTTTGCAGCCTTGGGAGTCTTAGAGAACATATGATGGAGAAGCTGTTTCTGTTCAAGACGTGTCTATAGGTGCAGTGGACAAGGGGAGAGATGGGTGGATATTCTGAAGAGATCCGTACTGGCTTTGATTGGACTCAATGACCTTAGAAGTCCTTTCCAGCCCAAATGATTCTACCATTTGTCGCCCTTATCCAACAACTTCCTGAACTGCTGAAATACAGCAAATCTCAGGGCCACTTAGGGGTCTTTATGCCCAGTTAAAGCTCTAGCTCTGGACTGGTGGGGTGGAATAACGTCCCTGTTCTAATCCAACTCCACCTGCAGGAGGTGGTTAAACTTGCAGGACCCTCTGCCCCTTGCCCAACACCCACACTGCCGTAAAATTCAGTTGATGATAACAGCTTAAGGTAGCTGAAAAAATGTACAGTCAAAACAGAATTTCTGTGTCCTGGTCCGTGAGAAGAACCTGTGGTATCAGCCGTATTCTTCAGTTTCTTCTACAGTCCCCACAATCTCACAATTTCTTTGGAAAATTGGACAGGAATTAGGTCATACCTCCTGATATCTGGTACCTGGAGGACCACTGAGCTGTCTAGGATTTGCAAGCACACTCAAAGTGAGGAGTAAACCATTCTTGAAACTTGGTACCAGACTCTGCTTTCATTTGCTCTGATAAAAAGGTTTCAATGTAGTACTGGTTTTACCAGGAATTAGACTGCCAGCTTTAGAGTGGCATACAGTATTTTGATGTATCAACAATTAGGTATTTATAGGCATGTCCTTTTATGCCTAAGGCCAGCTTCTGCCAAGCAGGGAGGATTTGCACATATGGTGTAGATTTCCATAAACAAGGAGCTTAGGTAGAACAGCAGAGCACTGGAAGATTGTGCTCAAGTCTGTTTGTACCATGAAGATTTGTAATTTCTCCTGGCTTGTTCCATCTTGGTACAGGAATGCACTACCCCTAACCATTCCCTACAGCATATGACATAGAAAATTTTCCATTCTCTTTATGGAATTAAATTAGCACTGCTAAAATTCCTCCTTCAGGACCTTTAAGAATATAAAAGAAACCTGTTTCTAATCTCCAGCTGACACATACACACAGTTTTATACTTCCAATATAGGTGAAATTCACTCCAATCTCCTGGTTGCTCCCTTGTCAAGTGCTCTTTTGCAATGCATATGAAATCTCTGACTTTTAAAATAGTTAAAAATAGCTATAGGTTAAGAGCACTTGAACTTTCTCATACTCTTTGAAGACTAATTTAAGAAGCTGGCAGGGTTCATCATTCTGTTCCTGATCAGTACAATCTATTACCAGTGCTGGTGGTGAAGTACCAGCTAGACCAAGGGAAAATGACTGCTCTCAAGTAAGCTGTTGAAATAAAAAGATATTAAGCAAAAGGCTTGGACATAATTCAGTAATGACCTTCATCAGCTGAAATGTTTTTGTGTTTTAAGTGAATTAATGAGCTATAATTATTAGTGATCTTGGAGATGGTGATCAGAGAAAGCATTTTGCATAATGCAAACAGAACAACACAAATGGAAGCCCTGTCTGTCTCAATCAGACAAAGTCTCTTTTGTTATAATTAAATGTTATTACCTTCATTACTTCTTAAAACGTGCTTCACAGTTTCTATTTTGACATCCTCATACCACCACACCATTGCTATTTATGATACAGTCACATCTGCCATAGCAATGGAGGTTTTGAAAATGTTTCACCTGACTTTTAACAGATGGATGTTAATGGGATATTTATTTACAGAATAAAATTAAATTGAAACTGAATCTTAACACACAATTTACATAATCAGCTTTGTTCTGAGCTGGTGAGCTGTTTTTCCAGCACTTGGGACCCTTCAGTCACAGCTGTATCAAAGAAACAGCCACTGAGAATGGAGATTAAACAATTTCCTAAAGCTAGAAGTCTTGATGAGAATCTATTATTCCATATTAGAATCCCATAATTTCTCCAGACACAGTCATAAGATCAAAAATATATGTTAGAGCTTTGGCACAGTCCACAATCAAAAGAAAGATGTTCAATTTGCATTTAGAAAACATTTCTGCCAATTATATTTTTCTGATTATTTGAAAGTTTTGTGATTTCACCTTTTGCACCAAGAGCATAAAAAAAATCTATGAAATCAGAGGCATAGAAAGGCTGAAAAACCAAAAGGTATGTATTTGCAACAAATTAGGAGAGATTTGCTTGTACTATTTGTGTGATCTACCTACAACCCTCTGCCCTGCTGACGCTCAGCTCAGCTGAAGTCTTGGCATAGGCTTCAAGTGGCACAGGATAGAAGCCTCAGATGCAACACTCAGAACTTGCTTGGTGTCTAATCCCTAACTCTGAGGCTGCAGGAATGGCTATAGGGTTGCATGGGGTTGTTCTTACCTGAGTGTAGGATCCAAATTTTTCCTTGTTGAACCTCACACAATTGGCCTCAGCCCAGTGATGCAGCCTGTTCAGATCCTCCTGCAGAGCCTTCCTGCCTTCCAGCAGAACAACACTCCCACTCAGCTTGGTATCATCTGCAAGCTGACTGAGGGTGGACTCTGTTCCCTCATCCAGATCGTCAGTGAAGACATTAAACAGGACCAGCCCTAATACTGAGCCCTGGGGACACCACTAGTGACTGGCCACCTCATTCCCCACACCTCTCTGGGCCTGGACATCCAATCAGTTTATAACCTAGCATCCATCCAAGCTGTGAACAGCCAGTTTCTCTAGGAGAATGTTGTGCAAAACTGTGTCAAAGGCTTTACTAAAGTCAACATAGACAACAGCCTTTCTCTCACCTATTGAGCAGGTCACCTTGTCACAGAAGGAGGTCAGTCTGGTCAAGCTGGATGTGCTTTTCACAAATTTGTCCTGGCTGGGCCTGATCCTGTGGTTGTTCTGCATGTGTCACATGATGACACTCAAGCGAACCTGCTCCATAAGATTTTCCAGTGCTGAGGTCAGGTTGACAGGCCTGTAGTTCCTCAGCCACATCTTCTAGTTGACTGGAGGTTAGAGAATTGACTCATAGTTAGCCAGAACTGCTGGTAAATGGTGGGGAGTGCCTTGGTGAGCACTTCCTCCAGCTCCCTCAGTATCCCTGGGTGGATCCCAACTGGCCTCACATGCCTGTGTGTGTCTAAGTGATGAGGCAGGTCACTGACCATCCACCCTCGGACGATGGGGGCTTCATTCTGCTCCCTGCTCCTGTCTTCCACCCCAGAGGGCTGGGTACCCTGATAAAAACTGATCTTACTGTTAAAGCCTGAGGCAAAGAAGACATTAAGTACATGAAGTCTTTTCTTCATCCTTTGTCACAATGTTTCCCCCAACCACAACTTAGGGGTCAAGATTCTCCTCAGCCTTCCTTTTCTTGCTGACCAATTCATAGACACACTTTTAACAACAGTAACCAGATTAAGTTTTATTTGGGATTTGACACTTTTAATTTTCTCCCTGTATAACCTCACAACATCCCAGTATTCCTCCTAAATTGCCTGTCCCTTATTGTCATAAACTCACTTTTTTTTCCCCCCCCCGTTAGCTCCATCCAAAGCTCTCTGACAGCCATTCATCAAGTGACCATTTCTGAGGCCTCAACTCTCCCCACCAAATCCTGGCCACTCCAGGCTCTCTGCAGTCTGCAGGGAAAGACCTGTTCCCTCTGGCAATTCTGCCTACCTCCACCAGCTGCAGAAGTGACATCAGGTGGCCATGGGTCACAGTCACTGCTTTCGTTTGAGTGTCTCCACCTAGGTGAGATGAATACCACTTTGGAAAATGTGGAAAAGTTTTAAAGCTTTTTGTTTTAAAACCAGCCAACAGCCACTGTAAGAAAGAATTTCTGTATGAAATTTATCTGAGGTGTTATTCCCTGTCTTCTTTGCACCTCGCTGCAGGAATATTTTGAGTAGTCTGTGCTCAAATTGGATGTCAAAAAAGAAGATGACTAGTCCAGGTTCAGCACAACAGTTGAGTGAAAGACTTCCACTATATCCTGCATTTAAATGCACACTTATATCTAATTCTGAGCTAAACAGGAATTGGCTGGAAACTGCCTGGGAAAGAACAAACTGGGCTGCTGAGAACACTAACAAACAGTCTGCACCACTACGGAGAGCATGGCTTTTGGCCAGCACAACAGCTTTTGCTGTACATCCTCAACTTCATGAAATCACAAGCAAAAGTCTGGGAAAACAGTCTTCAGCAGTTAACAGGAGCAAGCCAGGGCCCAAGGAAGCTCATAACACTTGAAAAAATTCCAAAATTACAATTTAGGGATGAGAGGATGTGGTGGGATTGCTGAGATGAGCACAAAAAGCCAGGGTGGGTGTTCTATGAAGACAGTACAAACCCAGATGTATTAGACTGTCTAGTGAGAAATGAGAACAAGAAAGTCAGCATTTCCACAGAGCCCAGCTAGAGGCAATAATCCAATTTACAGGAAGCAAGAAGCTGATGGTGACCTTGCCAAAAATCCAGCTTTCCAAAAATAGTACTGATAAATGAGTAGTAAAAAATAAGGACCTAATCAGCAACAATAAGGAGAGAGAAAGAAAGTTTCTCTCTCTGCAAAGGTAAGTTATTCACTATAAGGATGACATTTGTCCATTTCAAGCTGAATAGCTACCAATTTCCAGGGTTTTGTAAACCAGTGAGCAGACTAAAAATATGTATTAAACTTACTCCATTTTTCCCAAACCTGCCTAAATTTTATGATAATTAATAAGTTATTCCTGTAAATGCTTGCTGTTGCACTTCTCTTCCCTTTGTACCTGAAACAGCGTGCAAAAGCTGTCAGTCCAACCATTCTCACCAGCACACCCTCTGAAGATGGAGAACTGTAGGATGGCCTCCACTGGTAAAAGGCACCGGCTGGGCACATGGAACAATGCAGAAAATGAGCAGTGCTGAGGACTCTCCCCATGCAGTCCTGTGGCACTCTGCAGGCCATTCAGTCAGCTCTCACCATCTGTGCCCTTAGCAGTAACAGATCGAGCAATACTCATGATCATCTGCCTTTCCAGCACCACCCAGAAATGATCCTCCACTGTTGTCACCGACTCACTCTGGTTTGTAACCAAATGAGCACAGACTGGAGATTTGGTACCTTCTGGGATTAAGAGAGTGTACCAGGGTGACTTTATGATGCTTGTATCCCCAATTATCTTTTCTGTTTGCACTGGATATTAAGTTCTGCACCTTTAAGACTGATTCCAAGACTGAAGGGGAGAGAAGGAGTTTGTTTTCTGAAGTCTGTTTTCAGAAACTGCACTCGCTCCCCCGCATTCCTTCTCACGGACTGTGTTGTCTGCAGCACGGACAGCAGGAGAGAGCTTTCCTTTGCTTTTAGTTAGTTTTTTAGCTGGCTGTGACAGAGAAGTTCCCCAGACTGTGTCTTTTTTTCTTTTCCTTGGAGCCCTTCTCTGGACCGAAAACCCAGAAAAACACCGGGAGTGCACACCTGTGGCCCACGGGGCCCAGGATGCGGCATTTTCCAGCACAGGAGGGGCTGATAAGAGACTGAGTGAGCCGAGCTACACCCCATGACAAGGACTCTCTCTCTGAATTTGCCATCTTTCTGGAACAGTGAGAGGTTCCTTTGTTTAGTATTATTAATTTTTTCACGTGTGTGAGTATTTTGCTTGTTAAATAAACAGTTTTTTCCACTTTTCTAAAGGAGATTTATGTCTCCCAAACCGGTGGGGGAAGGGGGTGCTGCTTGAATTTGCTTTTTAGAGGGACCCCTTTGGAGGTTTCCTCCCAAATTTGCCCTAAACCAGAGAGTTTGAACAGCACAGAGTCCTCTGCAAGATTAAGTGCTGGGCAGTCTTTTATGGACATTGTCATCTCTCTTGACAGACTTGAGAAAAGTTGAAGGAATGAGAAACTCAATGTCTCTGTGAGAGATGCCAAAAAATATATACCAGGTATAGACTTTTTTATGACCTGGAAGATCAAAGATCCAAAGAAGTGATCAAAATGCAAAGGACTCACAAAACCTAGCTCCTTCCAGAAACATCATTAGCATTCAGGAGAAGTAGTGTGTTCCCCTCAGGATCCTACATGTGTGCATGATACTTAAGCTCTGCCCAAACTAACTGAATTTTATTCACAAAGTAATTATTTCTCCACACAATAGAGAGATCCGAGTCAGCTGCTTAATGAAGGCATCTCACAGAAAGCAAAGCCAGGGACTGGGACACACTCCCAAGCTTGTGCCACTTCACCACTTGATGAAGCATCTCCTCTGCCTGGAACTGCCAAGTTTCTCACTCAGAGAGCTCCAAACAAAATGTCTAAGTTAGACTTAATTGTCCTCAAAGTAATTATAGAGGCAACAGAGAGAAACAAGGGGCTCCAGCTGGTGACACAGCCTACTTTTAGTCTAATAGGAGCCAAATTAATCACAGCCTGAACATGTCCATTCCTTCCTACAGGATCAAAAGGAAGCCCAGAGATTCTAGCTGAGATCTGGTTGTCCTGTCCTGGATGGACACCTGACATTCGATGAGATGACTCTTCCCAAACACCTGGTGGAAAGGTGCACTCCCAAGTGTCTTTCTTGCCCACATATGGGAACATGGCAGGAGTCAGTATTCTGACCACTGGCAAAAGAGCAGTTCATTTCTGCTAGTGGGACATAAATTATTTTGTTAGAGATTTTTACTACTGCTACCCTCCTCTACCCCTTTGCAGTAGGTTTTTCACAGTCCTGTTTCTCCCTCTTACCAAGCATGATGTTCAAACCTGGTGCTGGAGATGGCAAAGAGAAAAGCAGTGTGTCTGAAGGCACAGAACATGAATGTGTTCTCCAGCAGAGTGCTGAGGTATTTATCTATTAATGGCTGTGACCCAGTCATTAAGTAGGAGCAACTTGCAGTCTGCACATCCACCTATTAATGAGCATTACTCCTTTTCTTCTCACCTAATCTTTACAGATGCAGCCCTACCTGCACCATTGAGAGTCAGCCATTTAACTTCATGCATGAGAGATTTGTCTCAGCATCCCAAAGCCCCAACAGCAGAAGAAAATGCCTATTGTTTTAAGCGTCTCAAGTATACAGACGTCACTAGTACTTGGCACAGTGTTGTCTGAGTGAAATACAAGGTGAAAGATAATTCATGCTTTAGGTAATTTGGTGCCAAATCACTTAGAGACTTTTAAACTAGAGTGAAAACCTGATTTTGGAGTCCTGTTGCAACAGATAAACCTCATTGTAACTTCTACTTTGCTTTACAGTAATGCTTCTACAATTGCTCTGGAAAAGTCTCCCTGAATCTGTCTTGTCAGATTACTTAAAGACTTCCATACTCTGCCTGAAATATTGTGACAAAGTGCACTGCATCCAGACTGTCCAAAATAGAGGAAATGCATTTCCAGCCACTCTGGCCACACAATTGAGACTAGACCAGAATTAAAGCCTGAGCAGATCAAAAGGCTCTCCTCTTCTGTGTCAGCAGATAGTTGGAGACTGCCTTGTCCATTGTAGTGTGAGTAGATGCCCTTTTAAATACTGGCTTAAGCCATGGAACAGCCATCAAAATGCTGTTTTGGCAACCTACTTTCTTGCTCTGGGGCAGTTAAAACCCTGCTTTATCTGACTATCCAAGAAATCAAGAGGGACCTCACTGCTCTGTGCAGAAGAAATCCTGCAGCCTGCTCCATTCTCTCCTGAGGCCCCTATGATGTCTGGGAGGAGGGATCCTCCTTTATTAATCAAAGCTTTTTAGCAGAGATTGTGTCCTTGGACTACAAGCTGGCACACTGTAACCAGAGTTCAGTTCCTCAAGGAGTTGCTTTCTGAAAATCTAGGCCTTATTATGAGAAAATTTGAAAAAAAAAAAAAGCTGAAAAATATGATTCCTGACACTAGGCAAATTCATGACAGTCACCTACACCATATAACCAGAAGGTGAAATCCATCTAAGTAGTGCAAGAAAGTTTCAGAAAGACACAATGTTCCCCAGATGTCTTCAGGCTCTATTGGGATTTTATTAGGTTTCCTCAAAAAAGTAGTGAAGCTTTCTGGGAACTGAACTAGCAACTCTAAGCCCCAAGCTTCACATATCTCCAAGCCTATGCTCAGCTGCCAGCTTCTGCCGTGCTTCTTCACACACTGGGGAAGTGATGGCAATGATCTCCTTTTCCAGCATATCCATTTGAGCTGTAATGTCTGACACAGTGTTTCTCACAGCATTCAGCTGCAGCTTCAGTTTATTGTAATCTTCTTGGAAGGATCTGTTCACATCATAGAGATTGTGACAGCACTGTTTCTCCCCAGGAAGATGGTTCATTTTCAGGAAGGTGTGGAGGAGCTCATATAAGTCCTGGAGAACCTGGAGGATTTCATGCTCTCCTAGCGTACTTGGGGCAGACTCGATCTTATTCTGAGTTGGAGCAGTGCTCTTCCTTTTACCTTCATGTTTCTGCTGGGGGACTGGGCCAGGGTTACCCTTTTCCACAGCTGCAATGCTCTCAGTGTTCTTCTGAAGATCTGAGCTGGCATCTTTGCTCTCTTCATGGACTGTGATGGCTTTTTGGTCTTTCCAGGTAACAGGGAGTACTTTATTCTCCTGCGGGGAATGCTGGAAGATTTTATACTTTTTCTGAACTGCCTGGAGAGCTTTGTTGCCCAGGCTGAACTGAAAGCCCGTGTTCCTCTCTTGGAAGAGTGGAAAAGGTGTATTTTTGTTCTTGAGGCTTTGCTGAATAGCATCTGTGTAAATTACCTGGACAAATTTGTTCTGTGACTGGAGATATTGTAGGGCCTTGTTTTCTTCCCAGAGCATCCTATTTTTGATCCAGAGGACTTGGTTTTCCTGCCAGAGTGCTCTGTTCTCCTCCCAGACTCTCCACTCATTCTGCGCCCTCTTGCTGAAGCGTTTCTGGTGGGAAGGAAAGGGTGGCCGGCAGTAGATGTCACTCACCCATTTCCCATCAGTAAAGACAGACATCTCACCCCTTGGCTTTACCTGAGGGGGGATGTAGTCCGTCTCAGGCTCAGTGTGCTGCATGCTCTGGTTCCTCTGATCAAAGGCAGACATGGCCCTTCTTTAGCAAACTGAGGAGCTCTGCTGGAAAAGGCTTCTTCCAGGGCTTCTACAAGAGGCCACTGACCACTGTCATGCAGTAGGTGACACAGTGGGGCTGGAGAAGCTTGATTAGGACTGAAAGAACAGGGAACACAAACGTGTAGATTTACTGACAAAATTCCAAAACAGAATTAAACTACATTCATGTCGAGAACAAGCAAATAAGTCAGTTCTCACAGTTAACCATGTTGCCCCTTTGATGCTGAAAGGTAAGGAATCCAGCAGATACCTAGTTGATAGAAGCTGAGAAAATTTGCTTTGGTAGATAAAGCAGCACTATGGCAGCACTAAAAGCTTTCTTATAAAAACCTGGACTTTCCCTTTATCTCTCTACCTCATTTTTGCAGACCTGTAAGGGAATAAAATGCAAGAATATTTTCTGCCTCAGAATTGCCTGCTCCCAAATGACTGATGCACAAACGCGTTAAAACTTGTTATGAGGCTGAAACTGACTTTTCAAAATAAAGCATTTTTAAAGCTTCATAGAAAAAAATCTGGCCTTGAAAGCAGATTTTTCTTGCTAATTCTGAGTAGCCTTTGTTAACAGGATGCCACAAAAATGTGGTGGCAGTTCTGCTTTTTGATCTTAAAATCCACAATATGCACAGATCATTTGAAACTCCAAACCAAAGCTTTGGGACATTAGGACTGAGACAGCTTTGTTGCTCTTTGCGTGCTTTTTTGACAAGCTCCCATCACCATGGTCCAAAACCTGTCACAAACCACAGATAATTCTCCACCTTTCATTCTCATTTCTCCCGTCACTCTTCCTCTTTATATCCTTTGATAGGTCTGTTATTTTTCTTGCTTTCTAGCCCTGCAATAATGATTGCTTATCTTTTCCTACAGTCCATCTGCCTCTTTTTCACATCATCAGAAAATTCATCTCTAAAATCCATACTGTAGGGCCAAACCTCTAATACTTCTCATTGCAGACACAGAAACCTCAGACTTATCTGTTGATCACTCTCTGCTCCTTTCCTCTACCCAAAATATTGCAGCTTAAATCACCTCCTAACCATGAGTGAACTGGAGCAAATGAAGGTTTTTAGTCTTTTACATGGAAAAAAAAAATACCAACCAGACAATCAAAAATCACTGGTTTGTGCCAAAGCAAAACTCGTTTTCTGCAGCTTTAACCAAAATTCGTGTGATTTTCATGAAGTTATTTGATCTGAGGTCGAACTATTTTTTATAACCAAATTGTTGGAATTCTCAAGGTTTCTGCACAGAGTTTCTAACAGCAAAAATGTACCTTTTTCTAGTAAAAACCAAAAAGAATAAAAAAGCTACTTGTCAAATTTCCCTCAAGTGTATTCCTCTGCTTCTCTGCTATCCTTTCAAAAGCCTAGTTTTTGCCTTTCTGTCTGTGAGGAGAGTTCTGCCTTCATGGTCTTGCCCTCATATCTCTACCCCAAGCATTAAGCAAAGGGTGCTTAAGCCCCTCATAACCTCCAGCTCTGCCATCACACTGTGCACCCCCTGTCCTATTGTTGCCCTCTCCTTTTCAAAACCTGCTGCTCTCCCCTTTCCCTGTCATTTCCACCAAACAGCACTGCATGTCCAGGCTCCTCCAAGTTACTTCTGAGAGTCAACATCCATAGATGTGCCCTGCATGCCCTTCCCGAGCTTGTCCAGACATTTGTAAAATTACTGCTTCATTTAAAATCCAAAATTCCTTCATTTAGGAGAGGGCTTTTGCAATATAGGTCTGTTTTCAATAACATTAGATTTTATTGCAACCTGTTTACTCTCTGAATTTCAGGGCTGCCTTCCATGTCATCTGCTGCTTTATCTGTCAGATTTGTGTTTTCATAACATCATTCTTCTGCTAAACTATGTCCAGAGCCATGCACTGTTCCCTCCCTTACACCCTTTCCCCTGCAGCCTTTCCAACACATCCCATTCTGTTGGGGTGCCCAGTCCCATTTTTTCCCCCAAAACTCCCAAATGGGGGCATGGTAGGGCATGAAGGGGCAGAGGGCAAATCAGCCATGGAGGGAACAGCCCCCTAATTATCCAGGGAAGATGCAGAACACATCCAGCATCAGAAGCCCAGACTCACGTGCCTATCATGGACAAGCAGCTACAGTTCTTAAAGTCACTTACAGATAAAGTGTTTAGATTGCACATTTTCAAGATAAACAGTAATGTATAATATATACGACTTTGAAAGACATTATCTCGGGGACAATTAAACTTGACAGTGGCTCTGTCAGCTCTTTTGCACTGCCAGGGAGACATCGACCCAAGCTTTAGAGAGACACTTCAAGTTTTCAGCACCTCAAATGCAATTTTTTTACCTGTCTCTGAATAATCCCAGGAAATGCTGGGCGGCTGGGTGGATGGGCAAGGCAGCCAGCTGCGGGGAAGCCGCGCCAGATCAAGAGAGGCTGGGCAGTTTGGAGCACAGCACCACACACCCAGCACACGCTCACCTTCTCAGCGAGGCCAGCGGTGTTCCCTCTCCCCAGAGCCAGCGAGGCAGCCCGGGCTGAGGTCTCGCTGCTGCCGCCGGGGTGTCCGGAGGCGGCGGGATGCGCGCAGGGGACAGGGGGTGCGGGACTGAGGCTGATGTGAGCGCTGCCAGGAGCTTTCCCCAGAAGCAGCCACCTGTCCCCCGGCCCTCCAGGGGCTGGGAGCTCCTGCCCAGCTCACTTCTGCGCTCCTTCTCCGCTGTCCTCCACAGACTGGCTTTGACTTCTCCCAGCGTTGCTCTTCTGGGTTATTTCTCATGGAAATGACCTTTCTGCTAGCTCGGCTCCCATGCCCTTTCCTGAACCCAGACTTCCCGATCTGCCTTTGATGCTCATAACTGAGAACAGTTTGGACAGATTCTTTCTCTATCACGCCCTCTTAAAACAAATTTTGCTTTTATTCTGAATTTTCAAATTCTGTTTGCTGGTATGTTCAAAAATCACTTCCTTGTATGCGCTATGAGAGTTGGAGTTATTTTCCAAGGACAAGGTGAAGTTCTTCTTTAACTATAAGTTTAAAAGCAGACTACAGCTGAACCCTGTTAAGAAAAAAATAGAATATATAAGACATTCACTCATTGCAGGTTTAGATATTATTTGTAGCAGCCATTTCCACTTCCACATCTTTACATTTCTAATGAAGCCTTTCTTATTTGCTACATTTTTCAGAAGCAGATTTTTTTCTAATCAGAGTTCTTGAATAATAAATACAGCATTTAATTTCTTTTCCAGTGAAAATTACCAAGCTGACATCAGCCTCAAGGTGACTACTATTTCTTCAGTAACTTGGAGGTATCATTCAGCTTTGGTGTTATATGAAAATTATAAACTCAGGTATAAAATCCTTCTCTGTAATTGCTCCCTTGCTTATGTTTAATCTTAGACAACAAAAAAGACATCACAAGTTACTATGGCAACTCCCCAGGGAGCATCTTTCTTTATTTGAGCTCCAGGATCCTGTACAGGAAAACAGAAAAATGCCCTCAAAAGAGAAAAGATTTTATCATGGGCTGATTTTGCTTGGCCTGCCATCAGATGGGAATTTAAGGGTGCCACTCAGTGCAGACATTTTTCAAGAGAGGTGACTGAAATGTCCAATCTGAACTTCTGCTGAACTGGGGCTATGGACACTGAAAGTGACCTTTGATGAACATTTTAAGGTCTAAGAACTGACTAGAAATTGAATTAATAGAGAGAAGTGCAACACAGGACTGATCAGCAGGCAAAGCCTGCTTAATCCAGAACCATGTAGAACTAACCTGGTAGTGAGTATACCTTTGCTTTTCTTATGCAGTGTTTTCCTTAAAGTTTTGTATAGTTTTGCCAAGTCATTTTTTTGCTGAAAATTATGAATTCAAACACCAATACATTTGGATCAAATTTAGTGAGTATTATCAGATGTGTTTACGCACACATCAGAATTGGAAATGCTGCAAGAGCTCAGAGCAGAATTTTTAGTAGCAGCTACACTGATTTCTGAGCTGGATTCTCAAAAGGACTGAGGTGTCATTCACAAGATTACAAAGGCAGAAATAATGCTGAGTGTGTTCCACTTCCTGCCAAGAGACAAGTAACCCCTGCTCTGTAAGAAGGGTTTGAACTAACTTGCCAGCTGAGTGTTTTGTCCACTGCTTCAGACCACTCAATTTCTCAAAAATGTTTCACTCTACAAAGAATTGAGTATTAATAGGAGCCAAAGCCTTTTTCCGCATTCTACCTGCACACTTGATACGAGGCTGCTCACCTGACTTTGCTGTCCTTCCTCTTGGAGATTGACTGATTCTAGAAAGGATGCAGTGGGAAGGAATGTGTGATCCCAGACACACTCATATAATATTCTCTATGCTCCATGCTGGGGTGCAAGAGGTCACCATCCAGTGACTGGTTGAAAGCCAGGGGAAAGAGCAAGGTATGAACTGCTGCCATGAAGATTTTGCAAGAAGGACCCTGAAGACCCCATACCAGCCTCCTTTCTATTAGACAGTGGCATGTACATGCAGTAAAGATGCCCTTTCCATCCTTTCCCTTTGGGATAGAAGATCTGGTAGAGTGTCTGAAGTCAAAATAATCCGTGTGTGGGTTTTTTAGTAAAAAGCATGCTATATTCCCAAATCTTTATATGATAATACCAAAAGCCTCTGCTGCAATTTTCTACCATGCCAAGCATATCTGTGCTTTTGAAATGCCAGCCTCTGTTCATGTCAGAGCAGGCCGGTCTCACCACACATTCATCTACTGTTCTCCAGGACATTAGCCTGGATGTGAATCCCACCTAGTCACTAAAAATTTTTTGTATATCTGAGTGCTCTTGAATCATCTCCTGACCTCAATAACTGGGTAGGGAGTACAAATGATGTTTTCTCAGTTTCTGAGGCAGTGAAGAGTCTGGAGGGAGAGGTGGTGATACCTCAGAGGTGGATACCTCAGCATTGTATTCTGCCCAGGAGGAGATGGTCAGCAGTGTGAACAGCAGTTACGAAAAACTCCAGATCAGTTGGTGGTTTTTTTTCAGGCAGATGAGTGGCTTGAGTGACATACCTATGTCATCACGTATTTGGACTAATTGTCCTTCCAGGGACACTACCACAGTGCTGCTGCCAGTGTGTCTCAGTGTAACCCTCACAACACACAATGTTGTGCAAATCACCATCCCTACATTCTCCTGTCAGCACCAAGTCAGCTGAGAGCTGAAATGAAAGGTGGAAATATCTACTTTCACACCTTCCCTCTGATCCTAATTTTATTTAGACATTGGGTAAGTCATCATTTCCCCATGTTCTCAATGGTTTGGGATGCTGACTTTCTGATGCAAGCTGTCAAGAGAATTTAGTTCTTCCTTATAAAGTGCCTTGAACATGAAAGCAGGACAGCAAAGAAGCCCTACACACCACTCTTATTTATGCCCCTGATTGTAATACACACATTGTTTACAGGGTGAAGCAAAATGTTTTACTATTGCTGGAAAGTGACATCTTACAGACATGTCAGGCTTTGTGTTGTTCCACCTTAGATCTCATTCTCACTTTGCTTGCTTTGTACTCTAGCTATGAAAATTAAAAAAAAAAATCATCAAAACCCATGTGTGGTCTCTTGGTCAACTCCAAGCAATTTCCTGTCAATGTTGTTCCTGTGTGTTGTGCCTCTGTGAGCCTTGCCAACAAAAACCAGCCCAGTCACTCTCGTAGCTCTGTCTGAACAGATCAAAATTTACAGAGCACTCCACGCTGCTGAAAGAGCCCATGGTGCACTCTTGAGTAAATACTAGAAGCAATTATCACTGGTGCACTTGTTTCTGCGTTGAGGGTACAGGGGCAGAGCTGACATTGCCCCTGGAGGAGCTCTCTGGCCTTTCTGTACATAGAGATAATTTGGAAGGGCACAGTCACCTCAGTGTGCCATGTGTGAGTGGGGGGTATCCCACATGGCCTCCCTGAGACACCCTGAGAGGCAGGCCTGTCAGCAGACTGTGCTGGACACGCTTTCCCTGATCCCTGGTATCCAGAAACTCCAAACAGCAATAGGCAGCAGTGTTCAGGAAACAGACTTGAGCCCCCAGTGACTTGTCAGCCAAGTGATGCTTCAGCCCTCACCACTGAGGTCTGCAAACAGGTGTAATGTTTGGGAGCTGGGGGCATTTCAGCTCATTCTGAACACAGAGCAGCTCCTCCAGACAAGTCTCTCTGGGTGAGAGGAAAAGTCAGTGGCTCCATTCCTGATTGACAGGGAGAAAATTAAGGGTTCAGGCTTATTAAACAATCTCTAATAGTGATTTATGGGTTCCTGTACATTTTAATCTAACAAAAAAATTTTAAATCATCTAATTAGCTAAGTGTGTAATCCTGTATATTAATTATCTATTAGCCACTTCTTAATTATAATAGAATGCTTATCAAATAACATGTGATGGCCACGTAGCACCAATTTAAGTCATTATCAGACCAGCTCCTACTTTAATAAGGATCTGTTTAACTGGAGTCTAACCATTTGATTTTATTTTAAAAGCTCTACAGAGGAGGAAGCAATCACCTTAAAAATAGTATTCCATTAGGATTTTCTATACCCTTTATTGTAAACAAAAATACACGGAGAATCACAAAAACAATGTAAAAAATCCAAGGAATTCTCAAGGAACCTGGACACCCAGGTCTTGTGTTTAATTTTGTCCAGGACTTTCCTGTTCATGCACACAGACCTTCCAGCATTTTTGCTTGACTTTCTCTTTGTTGGCATGCATCACTCCTGAGCTTGGAGGTGATCCTTGATTATTAACCAGCTTTTACTGGGCCCATCATCCTTCCAAGGTATTATTCTACCAAGTAGATCCCTGAAGAGATCAAAGTCTATTTTCCCAAAGTCCAGACAAGTTTGTTGGGAGCTCTCCTCAATGTCCTAAGTGTTCTAATTCCATAATTTTGTGGTCACTGTGGCCAAGGCTGACCTTGATCTTCCCATTTCTAACCAGATACTCTTGTTGGTGAAAACAAGGTCCAGCATTAGCAACTCTCCTCATTGACTCCTCTATCACTTGGAGAAGGAGGTTATTATCAGCACATTCCAGGAATGTCCTGGATGGTTTATGCCCTGTTGAGTTGTTCTCTCAGGAGATACCAGTGTGGTTGAAGTTCCCTGTAAAGACCAGGGCTTGTGAATATGAGATCACTCCTACCTGTCTACAGAGGAACTAATCCACTTCCTGGTCAGGCAGCCTGTAGCAGACCCCTACTGTAATGTCACTTGTCCCTGCTCTCCCTTTAACCCTGACCCATAAGCTCCAAGGTGCCACCTGATCCAGGCAGAGCTCCATGCACTCCTGCTGGTCATAGACATGGAGGGTGACACTTCCTCCTCATCTCCACACCCTGTCTCCTCATCTCCACACCCTGTCTTTCCTGAAGAGCCCATATCCCTTCATTGCAACTCTCCATTCACAGAACCCACCCATCACAGCCCTGCAGGCATGCACAGTTCTCTAAATCCTCTGGTATATTCCCCGTTCTACTTACATTTGATAAAACCATTTAAGATGGGTCCCCCATTAAGCTGGCTTACTGTCTGGAGTGGCTGAAATCACACTGTGCTGCTCTTCAGGTGCTCTGCTGCTGATCTGTGACCCGTCTCCAGGCTCTGAGCATCTCTGGCTGGCACTGGCATCACACTGGTAGGAGTGGGATTAATTGAGGTTTCCATCCCCTGGAAACATTAGCTTAAGCCCTCCTCACCAGCCTGGCAAGTCTATGGGCAAAGACACTCTTCCCCTTCTCTGGCAGATGAACCCATCAGCTCCCAGGAGATCAGGTTTCTCAAACAGAGTCCCATGATCTAAGTAGCTGAACCTCTGGTTGTGGCACCAGTGCTTTAACCATCCTAAGATTTTATATGGACTCTTCCTCCTCTGCCCTTTTTGATTACTCACGTGTCATCTTCCAAGATATTTTGAAATAGTTTACTTGGAGTTGTACCCATGTTCTAATGGGCAAACACTGCTGAGTACATCTCTCCCAGTCCTTACAGGCATGCAAGATTTGTTCTCCCATTTTTTTTATCACTAGATCTGCAGGAGCAGACTTCTAACAAGGCACAGGACCCATCTGGTAATCTTATTAAGACTCAGATTTGGCTTTCAGAATCAATCTTTACCCAGTGGGCGTCTCAAATGGTAGCACTGTCACCTGGTTTTTGTGAAGAGCTCTGCACTCAGTTCCCAGGACTATCCTTCCACAGCATTTTACAATGGCACACAGATTTTTACTGGAGCTGATGGGCTTGTGCAAAGCAAGCATCTTATGAAAGATATAAATATCTTGAAGGATGTCGGAAGCTTAGTGCTAGACAGTGTAATTTTGCCAAACTAGAAATGCAAAAAGCACATTAAAAAAAGATAATATAGGCTCATAACTAAACTTAAATGTGGAGTGGTACTGAAAGGAGATAATTTCAAGCTCTGTGGAGCACTGGTTTACCTTTTCTAGCACGTATCATGCTTTGATGGGCCATGGCACACTTTGCTTAGAGGAACACAATTTTAACATCTGCTCATCCCAGGGTTTAAATGGGTGCCAGAGTACTCTTTTAATGGCATGCCAGAAGGAGAGAGGTTTCAGCAATGAAATAAGAGAACAAACAGTTAGAACCCAGGTACAATTGTTAAGCACACCTAGGAACAATTAGACAGGCAATTTTAGAAATGTTATGTAACCCCTAGGAATGATTTTATGCCAGAAAAACAGCCCCTTTTACTCACTTCCCTCAACTTAAAACCTGCAAAGTCTGTCCTGAGGTGAATGGAAGTTACAAAAGTTACCTGGTTTTCCAAAATTGCCTGCAAACCCCTGTGCAAATTTAGGGTCACTGTCCAAGTGCTCTGTGGTGGCACTCGAAAAATAGCTGGAACCAGAACAGACATCCACCCAGAGAAATGCAGTGAGAAAGAAATAGGTTAACCTGTCTTCATATGTGTCCAGAGGATATCATTAACATTAATGTAGTCATAAAGCAGCACCTGCTGGCTCAACGCAGTACATCTTTGCCTACTGCCAATTAACTCTTCAAAAAATAATAGAGAACAGTTTTTGCCCTTCTGCCCCAAGCACAATAACTTGTTTCCTGTTAAGCATTATTAATTATAATGTCCCTGCTGCTTTGCCTCACTGCAGTCCCATTAGTGACATAAGCTTCATAGCAAGGTATATCTCAGCAGGAGCAAGTGCAGAGTTATTGGGCTTTAAAAGTATTACACTGCTTTTTATTACTATTGTTCTTCCTTTCTTGTTACAGAGCTTTCACTCTTAACCATCCAGAAGGAAAACACCCCACACATCTCAGCCAAAGCACAGATCCCACTGAGGTAAAGGCACGAATTCCACAAAGATGTTCGTATGTGGCAAGTTGTGTTATGAGATGGGCAGAGACACTCCCAAAAATAGCAGTAATCATGTTCTGCACTGGTGAATGTGAACTGCAGTCAGACTGCTGATGGGAAGAACGAAGGTGAGGGTGACCCTTCCTCTGCGGTCAGGTGTAATTCTCTGTGGCCATGCTGCTGCACATCAGCTGGGTGCTACCAGCTTTCACAGGCCCTTGGCTCTCCTCCAGGGTCCTTTAGGATCAGCTCTTCCCCAGTGCACTCAAGCAAAGCAGCTAGCCCTTGTGCAAGGTTTCTGATATGGCATCCAGTGAGGTAACTTACATATACATAAGCTTTGTAACTGATTTACAGCGTGAAGGTCACTGTCTCTTCTGCAGGGTGTCTCTTACAGCCTATTTCATGTTCTGTGGTGGAGCTGCCAGCCCTGTCTGAGCAGACATCACCAGGTCTGAGCACTCCTGGTCTGAGAAGGGTTGGCTGTACAAGAAGCACAGCTGCTTAGGGAAAGGACAGCTCTTCCCTTTCCACCTGTATGCAGGGATGAGGTGGCAGATATATGCGATGCCCATTAAAATATTACATAGTATTTAACCTGAGCATTTTGGCAGAAAGCATAATCCATCTGAGCTTCTGTACAACATAAACATACAGTATATGGCAGCCAGGCCATTAACTGAACTGCTGTTTTGCATAACACAAACACTGATGTTACACATTGTGCTTGTGTTACCCTTCCTGTCTTACCAAAGTCACTTTCTGCATAGACAGGATGTCAGGAATACGATTTACTGGTTTTGATTGTCAGTGCATTGCAGGTAATCACAGACCAGGTATCACTGCTGAATGGACAAACACCAAGGACACTGGTTCCTGTATTTATAATAGAAGGACTGCAAAGTGCAACCACTCTCTGTCTAAAGTCAAGTTGCCATTAGTAGCTTGTAGAAAGCTGTATGATTGCTCCTCTAAAAGTGTGCCTGATTGCATGTTTATTCACAAGTTTGAACTGCACAGAAAAGTGCAGTTGTTGTGGCTGTGGAATCTCTACCAGTCCTCCTTTTATGAGACAGCCAAGTCTTTCCAGAGCTATGAAAAGCTTTGTATTATTTGTTGCTGGGACTGTCACATCTTCAGTATCTAACAAGGTACCTGGAGACCATCCTTCTATTTCCAGCAAAGATTTCTACCTGACACTAATAAGACAGCATCCCAACACCACCTTGTTGAGGCAGAAAGGGGCATTTCTATGACCTGGGAAGCCTCCTCTGAAATGACTAAACCAAAGCCTGCCATCATCTTACAGACAAAGTACATCATCAGCCCGTATCTCCCTCACCTTCCACCTCAATGCTGATTAATTTCTCCAAGTCTCATCCCAAGAATTGCTGAATGACAGAAAAAGAGATATTTCTGTGACTCACAGACTAGTTTTTGCAGTGTATTTTTATCTGCTTTGCCTGATTGATCAAAGATACCATTATCTGCTTTACTCTGCAATCTCATTGACTAGGTTCAGCCTTGCTAACTTCCAGCCTTCAACAATCATAAAGCTTGCTAAAAATAAAGCTAAAAAAAAAAAAAAAAAAAAAAAAAAGGGAAACTTTTTTTGACTGGATTCTGGCTCTTTCTAGAGGTCAAATTTCCTTCCCACCCCTCAGAGAAGTTACTTTCTTTCTGATGACAGTGGATGATGTCTTGCAAATAATGAGACATCTGCCTAATTATTTGTCTTTGTTTTTTTTTCTTCTCTTTGCATCAGCTCCACCCCACCAAACACAGAGCCCTTAGAAACCATAGCTAGCTATCTTCATTTATGTCTAGACGTATCCCCATATTCCCTCCTTTGGGGAAACCTCACACAGGACTGTTTAAAGGCAAAAATTGAGATGTAATAAACACACTCGAGCAAAAGAGATCAGAAATTGCTTGCCTCATTGTTGAAACCCATCATTCTTGATGCACAGCTGCCATCAATGCACAGCCATACCTGGGTGATGGCAAGGGCTGAGCTGCAGATCTCCTGGGAGGCCTGCTAAAGAAACTGATTCTGAGATTTCGGTGAATGGTAATGCCAAGTGAAACTATTACATTCTGTGGAACACCTGTGTTCTTCATGAGGAAAATGTAGAACTGGAAGCACAGGCAGTCACAGAAATCTGAAGCAACATTCCTTCCATATTATACATATGAAACATCAATACCTGAGAAGTGACATCCCACAACTTTTCTTTTTTTCCCCCAAACAAGAGAATCACTGAAAAACTTCCTAAGTAAAGAAAAGCAGATGTGGTTAACAAAGGAAATCAGATATGGTTGGAACAAGAAGTTTATTAAAAAGATATTCTTTTAAATGCCTTTTCATTTGAAAATACATTTAAAATAAATGATAGAGAGACCAGATCTTTCTTATGCTGACATCTTTTGTGCTGTGTCTGAGAAATCAGGGGTGCAAGTTCACATACATGTCACTGTGCAAAGTGCTCGTGGTAATCATTTTCATGGGGAAAAATAAGCACTTGAAGGATCATATATTTTATGTCATGAATTCAGTTAATGCACACATCAATCAGATTGTCAAAGCTGTTTACAGCCCATGACTGGATATTTCCAGCTTTTGACATATTATATCAAAGAGAACCAGAATCCTTGAAACATAATTTTATAGCACTCTCTCTCTCTCTCTGATCACAGCTTTCTTCCCATATTCAATTTTTCTGGTAAACTCTTTATATCATTTGAAGCAGCTTCAGAATTCCACAGTCTCCAGCTTACTAGCAACCTCAAGATCACATTATTTTTTTCTGAAATCCTACCCTGGGATTTCCCCAAAACTAACAAGGACTAAGATTCACAATATTTAGGTAGGTTCAACTACCACATCCTTCTAAATTAAATTGCTCTGGTATTCCTTTATGCATTTGCACATCACTATCTAGTTTCTTCCATGAAATTTCAAAAATGTACTGTTATTATTTTTTCTCCATGGTCTATTTTATACTTTTTTTTTTTTTTTTACTTTTGTACTTAATGACTTTATGTCTGGCTGTTGATTACAAGCTTGTAGAAAGCTGCATGTCTCCTCTGGGGTTTGTTCAAACTTTAGAACTAGTCTAAGATATATTAGTCCCAAAAAAGAGTGTGAGAAGGAAGAAGGGTTGGAGGATCTTTTTTTTTTTCTTGTGAAAATTTAGAATCCTGGAATTAGAAAATACCCTTTCTTCTATATTTTCCCCCAGATGAAAATCATGAAGAAATACCAAGTTTTTTCTCCAGGTATGGCACATGTAAGAAAACAGTGATTTGGAGTCCAATATTTCAAGCCATGAAGACACAACGCTCACTAACTTAGTGAGTACCAGCACAGGAAATTTCTAGCAACATGTACTGGAAAGATAAAAGCTCAGATGTTCTTTACACCATCACCAAATGAGATCAGTTCCACCTGATGGACTGCCTTTAAGAGACAGACACTGGAATTGACAACCAGCCCATGAAAAATGAAGAGGTGTGATTTATCCAAAGGACCAAATACCTCACAAAACTGGGCAGAGGGAAGGGATGAAAATGCAGGAGTGGAGAAGGGTCAGAAACAGTCCAAAACTTGTGCAGGCAACAGCAGCATAAAAACAACCAAACAGTACTACTCCAAGAACTTGGTCATAAAGTTTAATGGCTTGTTAGCTATACGGAGGCTTCAGCAACGTAGTAAGAAGTGCCTGTTTTCCCTCACTTCACATCTTTACTGTTGAATGCTTTCTTTTCTCTCTGTCTCTCTCCCCATTTTAATCTAAACAATATATCAGGTTTGAGTGTGACTATAAAGCAGACTCTTAGCAGGGACAGAGGTGTGTGCCAACTGGAAACGGCTCCGCTCCCATCCTTTCCCAAGGTTGTTCCCCACCAGCCACATCGAAGGACAACAAGCCTGCAGTGCTGTGATCAGCCAAGAACGTGCTCCAAGGGTGACAAAGAGACAGCATTCCCCAGTAGCTTGCTGGGTTGTGTTTGCATACAGCAGGATTTCAAGTCTTTGAGGCATTGCCAAACATTGTTTTCCTCCAAGACATTTATTAAACACTAGGTTATAGAGTGCCCTGATAGGTTTGCATGAAGGATATTGTGAGACTGACTGACAGACTGATGGGATAAAGATGTCAGGAAAACATTCAAAATTTACTTTTGGCAAAAGTCAAGAAAAAAAAGGAGTGGAAAGCCTTCCGAATCTTGCTGCAAATAGGTTTTCCCACAGATTTTATGGGGAAAATAAACGTGCAGATTCCGAGACCCTTCTTTGAATCACATTAGTGATTTGAGATGCTCCATCATTCTCTACATCATATGAATGCAGACTTCTCGTTTCCCAGACTCTGCTAATAACAAGCCCTATAATTAGGTATCTCTCCCTTGCAATCAGCACTACAGCTTTCTGTTCATAGGAGAAAAATTGTAGGGTGGGTGAACGACTCAAGAGCATAGGAAAGATGTCACTGGTGTAGTGTGGCTGGCTAATGGCTTCAAAAACATTATTAGGTATCTAGCAAGCTAATAAAAATGTTCTTTTTCATTTGTCTGTCTGATTGAATCTAAACAAGTTTCGGGTGTGAGCTCATTTTCTCAGACTCCAGTAGTTAAGTAACAGATTTCTTCTGATTTCCTCCTCCCCTGTACCCATGAGCCATTTGCCTGGATGACTGGCAACAGAATGTTTCTGCTCATTAGGCAAGATTTGCTTTTGAAGTTTGATACAGCAAGATGATGTAGAACGACATGATGGAGAGATGCTGCCTAGGGATTTGCCCTACTATTTTACTCTGGTTTTAATTTTGCCCATGCAGTTTGCTGTTTTCTGTTCTTTGACTTGAAAAGAAGAGCCCAAGCATGTCAGCAGGCAAAAATCAGACTGTTACTTGACTATCTTGGAAAGCTTTGAGAGGCAGCAACAACGAGGCCTCAGTGTATTGACCTGTTGAAGTCACAATAACATCAAATGCATGAGGGATTTTATATCCCAAGTTAGAGACATTTTGCCAGTCTTATGACAGCCATTAAAAGCAAAAGAGTCAAAATTAATCTGATTCCACTGCCTACAGTAAGGCTAAAGTCTGCTGCTCACTGCATTGCACTGTTGAGATCACAGCAACTCCACAAGCCACTCTGGTGGACCCCATCTTATGCCTGGAGAAATAAATTTCCCCACCAAGTTGTCTCTGACTACATTTTAAAAATTAATTTAGTGCCAGTGCACCCCATTCTTCACTCCAGCAAAACTGCTTTTGGAGAAAGGAATGACAGCTCTCAGACATTTTTCTGCCCAGTACTTGCCCGAGAGTCTCTTCATCTCTGAGGTTTCCAAAGCCAGGAGGGTAATTTTCAGGGACACCCATATTCAAATTAATGCTAAATCCAAAGGACTGCATGCTGCGGGGCTTGATTGGATTTGGACAAAGAATGTCACTTTCTGAAGTCAACCTGCATGTAGATCATTTTTTTTCACCACCTAATCATGATTGTGAGAACGTAAATCATGCGAATTACAATGAGCGGAGTTGATGAATGTGCGCCACAGGAACTTCAACTTCAATCCCCTTCGAGGTCACCACTGGAGAAAGTCCCTTCCCTAGGGCTTGATTTCTACTGCCTGGCACATTCCCTCCTTAGCCACAGCCTGGTGAGGGAGATGAGAACTACACCACCTTTGCTTCTGTTTTGTCTATAACCTGTCTCTCCTTTTAACTGGAAAATGAAGCCCAGTAAGTGTCTGTAAAGGCTTCCTGTATTTTTTCTGCATTCACTTACAACCAGGCTCTTAATAATTGGATATAAAGTGAAAATCCTTGGGAGCACAAGAGTGAAGTCTGCAAGCACATAGGAATTCAGTCCTCTCAATATTTATGTTTAACATTAAATACTTCATGCAAAAACAATGACTTTGACTCCCAAGGCCTTCCCTCTCTTATCTCAAAAACTGTTCATACACATGCTGCAGGATCCCTGTGCAAATATAAAAAGGGGATTAAGTTGTACGTGTAGTAAATCCTATTTTTACACTAAATAGGCAGGAGGTAACAGAGGGCCTTTGGATTAAAAGTAGGTCCCTGTTTGCTGAGCAGATGAAGTATTCTTACCTCTGGCTTCCCTGCCATGCAGGAATTGACTTTTTCCTTGTGAGAAATTAAAGTGAGTTATAAAATCTATAGTGTATTAGAGGTATGTTTGCAAAATAATGATTTTGATTTAAGTAACTGTATATTAGGGAACGTCCCTTGCCTCCGCAAAACCACTCCTTGTTTTGCAACGGGAATCTGAGCCTCAGCCCACGTATGACAGTACCATTGCATAGGAAACTTCCATGCCTTTAAGGAAATATGGGGGACACGAGGTGAAAGCTGACATCACAACTCTCTGAGTAGGAGGTGAGCACTGGCCCGGCCCCAGATATCATCTTTGACCATCATCTGGTGTTTTATCTTCACCCTTTGCAGCAGGATCTAGGAGGAGGAAAACTCCATCAGTCCCACTGGATCAATTGTTACTTCTAGGACTACACATCAAACACACTAGCATTTTGGTTCCATTTTTATGGCTTGTCCCATGATGAGGAAAATTGGGCTGTGGCATTGAGCTGAAGGACACAGAAAGCAGAGGGCTCAGCAGACAGCCCAGCTGCATGACTGCTGACCTGGTCATGTGGTTTTTCTGTTTCACTCATTTTCATTTGCTCCCTTAAAACATTTTTAAAAACACCAAAACACTGCTGAGCACAAGGCAAATTCCTCTCTCGGAGTCTTATTAGACCAGCCCCTGGGTCTTCAATGAACATAGTCACTAGAGTGGAAAATACCCCACAGAGTCTGATGGAGGGACTTAAAGGAACTGACTGCAGAGGGGAAAACACAGCTGGAGGAAGCAGAGATGGAGCCACAACTTCCTGACTGCACCAGTACATCTCACAGCAGGACTCAGGCAAGCATTCCCTTTAAACCTTCCTTTCCTTTCCTTTCCTTTCCTTTCCTTTCCTTTCCTTTCCTTTCCTTTCCTTTCCTTTCCTTTCCTTTCCTTT